>LQRL01140671.1:6330-18305 GCA_001703475.1 Hydroides elegans
CCTGGGTTGGGTTGATATCAAATTAACATGAATTATGCTGGGGTTTTGTGCAAGCAAGTTTGCAGATTTATTTGAATGTTTTCATGCATACAAAAGGAGAGGTAATACTAACTTCGAACATGCACAATATAAACTAATTATCATAAATCATTTGTTTTGCTATAGTTCAAGCTTTCGCTTGAACTATTACAATATGATAGCTATCTTATTTGATAACCAATCGCTATGTCTATTTACACATATATCGTCTATTTACATCATTTGTACTAAACAATAAAGGACGTATTTTTTCATGTGATGCTTAGGCTTAAGAGTTACATTTATGCCAAGTATAAAGTATATTTCTAAGTTTAAGTCAAATAAAGCCAATACATTGCATTTATTATTAGTTTTTTTTTATTATTTGATGCTAAGGAAATCAATATATATATATATATAATCACGTTTCAAGTACGAAAGAAAATTTGTTTGAAGCAATATTGATAATTCAAACACGCATGTATATGTAAAAATACACGTTTGATAAATGCATTACGGAATAAACATTATCAAATGAATCAATTGATGTAATATATAAAAAGCAGCTTCATATGTCCATTGTTTTCATTGGGGCAAAACAGAAATTGACGTTGAATGGCGTTACGGGATATCGATATAAAAATCCATTCGGATTATTGAAATATGTAATTGACTATTGGCGTTTTACATCTAGGCCTCATGCATTATTTCTATCTTGGCCGTAGTTGCGTTTCATGTCAAATCTATTCATTGGAAAAAAACTTGGTAATATAATTGAATATAGAAGTATTCGCTTAAATAAATGTGTAATATTATTTTGAAATAATTGTTTATATTACTTTTATTTGTTCTAAATTATTTATACAAAACAAATGAATAAATAAAAAATGAAAAAAAAAACATGCAAAACGGATGTAGCTGTGGTAGAGACAAAGTATAGATATAAAGCAGCTATCCACAATGCTTACGAAAACCGAGTTTTCACAGAAAACAACGTATCTTCACCGTCTACTGCATTTTTAGACAAGTACCCCTTTTCAGCAGTATCATCTTATCATCCGCCGTTCTCCCCCCCTCTCTCTCTCTCTCCCTCTCTCTCTCTCTTTCTCTATCTCTCTCTCTCTCTCTCTGTATCTCTCTGTCTCTTTGTGTTTGTTTTAATATCTTATTTTATTATTAAGTCCCGTGATTTGATCAGCTAGGACCTTCTAATTGTACAAATTTGGATATACTATTTCATTTCTGGGTTTGCAATAACCTGAATGGTATCACGTATGATATTAAATAAATCTCCCTAACAATATTAATTTAAATGGACATATGGATAATGTATATGCAATATTTTTTAAATATATGTTTTAGTCGATTTATTGTGCTAGCTGTTGTTCCATATAAAATTGATTCTAGCAAATACAAAATAACAATATCAGCATATCAACATTTTTATATTTATAAACGATATATTTGATAAAATTTATGTTTACACAAATATTGTTTTTTTTCTTGAAATCGAATAAGTCAAATGAATTAAATGATTGACATTACTTAAGCAATACAGAAGTTAAATACCAAGCAGCTAAGATATGCACCGTGGATATATCGGATTGTTCATGCTTTTATAACCAATGATGATTCCGGAACTAATTTGTTAGGTTAATCGGAGCTGTATATTATTTTGCATTTTCATTATTTATTACATTTATATGAATATGTTTTAAAATATTTTCATTTACTATTTTATAGAAATATATGTTAACTGACAGCAAATGAAAAATAACAAACAACTATGTGTTCAATAAATCGCAACATGACTAAAACATACTTCTTATATCTGATAACACAAAATTGCATGATTACTTCATGTTTTAACATACCTTTAGTCAACATGTATTAACACAACACTGATTGATCATGAAATAAAATACCATACATTGTCTAAGAAGTATTGTTGAGTTGTGCGATGATGAGATGAACAATTTACTAATTGAGATCATGAGATTTCATATAAGGTTAAACTAAATAGCTTTGAGTTAAATAAGGTCACACATGTTTTTATATTATGGAGTTAAGATAATATATACCAACAACAAAAAACAGTTTACATTTAGTTTGAAAAATATGTTTATGAAATATTGTTTACAAATATATATTTGTTTGATTTGACATCGGTTCATGGCTTATCGAAGAACTGGTCCGCCAAATAAACTTAATGATGAACATTACCTAAGTAACAAATCGAAATATACTTTCAAGAGGTGTGGACATTAATTTACACATTTGATTGCAGTTAAATATCAAATTTGTCATAAGATACGTAAAACTTAAGATTATCGTCTATTCTAATAAAAACCAATTGTGATTCAGGTACTTATTTGTAATGTTTGTAATTTGTAATTTGTAATTGTAATTTGTAATTGTAATTCGTAATTTGTAATTTGTAATGTTTTTCGGAGATGTATATGATTTCGATTGTATTTTCATTATTTGATTGAATATTTAAGGATGTGATCGCAACGTCAGGATGACGTGTTTTGCCGAGATGGTACAACGAAATTAAGACAAATCATACACACATAATTTAGATGTTTACACTAGTTCTGATTGTCAAGTAATCGTTTACTAAATTAAGACTGTATCCATATCGGCCAGGCACGTCCGAATGACATTCTGATCACGTCAAAATATGATAATATGTGATCGTGACGTTAAGATGACGTGCTTTGCCGAGATGGTACAGCCAAATTAAGATCACACACACTAAATTTAGATGTCATCCAACCATGATAGAAGGGGACTTCACGACCAAATAAGGTGTTCCTCTTTTCTGCAAGCTAGAAAATATTACATATAAATATGCAAGCCAAATAAGGAACACCTTTACCAGCTAAAACTCGTGAAATACCCTTCATGATACAATATGTAATATTGCACTATTTCTGATACACAAATGAATGTATATACAACAAATACACTGGCGACGTCATGCCGCTTATAATTATGTAACGATACCGTTGCTAGTTAATCGTTTACTAATTTGAGATAATATCCATCTCGGCGATGCACGTCCCAATGATATTCTGATCACGTCAACATATGCTAAGGACGTGGTCGCGACATCAGGTGGACCGTCGTTGCCGAGATGGTACAACAAAAAGAAAACAAATCATACACACATAATTTCGATGTCATTCCAACATGCTTAAATCTGCAGTTTTACTCTAGCTCTGATTCACAAATGAACGTATTTACAACAAATACACTAGACGAGTCTTGCCACCTATAATTAGTTACCGATACCATTGCTAAGTAATCATGGGTTGCCTCGGGATTATTCGGTTGACCAGGCTGCCAGTTTTCAAACGAATCAAAGCTGCATCTACCTGAAGTCCATTCCCATTGACCTTCTACAATTTCATCGCTTCCTCCAAGCCATACACGATCTGAACCTGTTTAATATAAAGATACCACAAGAAGAAAAACAATATGATCTACAGTTTAATGGTAATTCGGTTTTCTTCGGGCTAGATTTGAAGTAAAGGTCTAAATTATATCAAGATTCCAATAAAATTAAATGGTATCTCAAACAAATGTTTGGTTACTTCCAACCAAACACAAACCCGTTTAATATTAATATACTTATGTCAGATGATGGTACTTTCATATTTATCATGACAACACAGTAAATATGTTGTTAAAACAAATTCCAACCAACAGTGCTATTAGAAAATGTTTTTCATAAATAAATCTAGCTGTTCTTAGATGCTTCAAACCCTTTTTTTTTCAAACAATATGGTATAACCTTTATACAATTTCACAGACAACTATGTGCTCAAATAATTATTAACATTACTAAACCATATTACTTTAAGTATATCACACAAAACTGTATAACTATTTTATGCTATAACATACGTTTAATCAACATGTATTAACACCAATTTGAATGATCACGAAATGCAATACCATACCTTCTGCTGTTAAAAGAGCAGCTAGCATTTCCATGGTTTCGGAATCGCAAACCTCTACCAGTCTTTCTCCTATATTTATGCAGAAGTCGTTGGCTTCGTGCCATGTCTTTCTGCCATGATGGATATTGTAGCAGCGACCATGCAATATCGAGTCGCACTCTGTTTGTTATATGGTGTTCCAATATTTATAATTGAAGTCATTTTAATAGAAAGCTTAAAATGAGTTATGTTAAATTATAAGGCTAAGTAAACTTCATATCTGTAAAATGTCCATCTGTTTATAATGTTGGTATTATTTATTGAAAAGTGAATACACAATTGAAATAGGGGTTTTAAAATACCAATGTATGTGATTCTTACGCAAATACTTAATTTCAGGTAACAAAATAAAAACCATTCATATTGCGCTTTCAAAAAAGTGTGTTATGTCAAGAGAAATGGGCAAGAAAATCAATGTAGCTGATATTAGCCAAATAAATGTAACATACATTTATTGTATTATACCTCGTCGTTATTTTGAGTTTATTTTTGAGAAATGACACGTGACTTTTTAAACATGGCCAGACCCTATGGCATGACAAGGAAAAACCCCTTAAGTATGACTATATTAACGCCACCACATTAATATTGAAATTCAGAATGAGGATTTATAGCTCAGTGGTTGAATGCTAAACAATTGCATATTTTAATGTTCATTAATTTGTTTTTTGCAGCAGTCACTACATTTTTTGTTTATCCCGCGACGGGTCGTTTGCTTGCACATAAAAAACATAATTCGTATATTGTATATATGCATGCTTGATTAGATACACTGACTATGCTTGATTAGATACACTGACTGAGTTGAGGATTTGTGCCAGCAAACTCATCAAAAACATTGACAAATGAATCCCGTATTATATGATGTAATACATTACAAAGATTTGTGATAAGGCGATCAAACCTAACTAATATATGATGTGTCAGTTGTATGCATCATGTGCATTACTCCACATAATTCTTGTTTCGTATGTCTTCAATGAACCAATACACATTGTATCGCGTGCAGATTTTAGCTTGTATGTGCTAGAAAAAGAATACTGACCGATTAAATACCTTTGAAATTGTCATAAGGTGCTATCACAAACTATACTCACCGTGTTGACATTCGGTACCAGCATATCCATCCAGACATTGACAAACGAATCCTGTCGCAGTTGAAGCACACGATGCTCCGTTTTGACAATGGACGCTTTCGTCGCATGTGATTGGATCTGAATAGGTTCAAGGCAATGTATCAAAAGTAATTATACTAAAACAGAAAATATGAATTGTGTAACTACATGTGTTTAATCGACAAATTAATACCGTCTCATTTGATACGCATGATGTACGTCTTTGACAGTAGGTACTTTCGCCGCATTGTATTGGATCTGAATAAGTTCGAGGCAACACATCATGGTAATAATAAAGATTGATAAGAATAAATCATGCATTTTGAAACTATATGTATGTGTTTCATAGACAAATAAAACCCGTCTCATGTGATACACATGATGTCCTGTTTTGAAATTTGACACTTCATACTAATTATGTGGATCTGAAAAAAGAAATGGGCACGGCGCCAGGAAAATAACATATCGAAACTAAATAATAATAGGGTTTCGCCATAATGAATTGCTAAATACCAGATGATAGCATATCTAAGTTATATAACACTAAGTTGATACAATATGAATGCCATCAATATGCTTGTCCACCTGCCAATGTTGATAAAACTAACCAACTCACAAACATTCAATGATTCTTTTCTCATAACGTTAAGTTGGGATATAATGCAATGTTACATGAAACCCTTCATTATTACTTGGATACATTTCATAATGGACGCTGAAATATAATGTCCCTAAAACATTCTTTCAATAATTTTGTAAAAAGTTTCTGAAATGCTAACATTGTGATTGAACAAATTTAAATTTATATTTAATTTAAAAAATAACTACAAGAGGTGTTCATTTAATTTTCCTACACTTTAAATGTGCTATGTGGCGTGTAACAATAATATGCGTTGGCCCTTATATTTGCATTATTACTAAGCCATTTCGATGTTCATCAATGCCAAGATATACAATTGATGAAAAACCTGAGGGTACTATTTAGTGCCTTTTGAAATCTGGATCGGGTGTAACACAGATCCAGAGAAAACTAAATAGAGATAATTTTGATGGCACTCAAATGACTATTACTAATGTAATCAACGAACACGGAAACGAACAAAAAAAATGCAATTTTGAACAAGAAAAAACACGTGGTTAATAGGAGATATCAGAAGGATATTCCCGATGTGGCTAAGAATATCCGGACTATGATTATAAAACTAACCCAGCTCATAAGCGCGATACTGTTGATAAATTAGGACTGAGTATAGTAACTATTAATCATTTTATCAAACATACCCTCATAGGTCGAGTTACGAAAAAGCCGAAAGTTCATCACCTTACTCAAGCCAAGGTTGAAAACGACGGAAAAGATCTAAGTCGGAGTTATGGAAAAAAGGCGAGTTTATTATGTTTTAGAGTGTCAACAACCATTGCAAATATGAAGTAAACGAAACCCGAAGCATTTACTCCTGGAATCATTGTTCGGACTGGAGTATGTGCTCACGGGAGAACTACCCTTGCGTTTATTGATTAGAAGGTGTTGGTGAACTCGGATACCTATATTCAAAAAGTGACGTTTGTGTGAAATATACCGCGTTTGTTTTCAGGAGAATTGTAAAGCAGCGTGGTATTCCACAAAGATAGCGCATCTTACCATACGTCAATATGGACGGTCCAGTATATCGGCGAAGCCGATATAAATTATGTTGCACCGGAAGAGTAGAGGCCCAAGTTACCTGATACCGCCCCATGGATTATAGGTTTTTTGGCATCTTGACTAGGGAGCTACAGAAGAAATCCATACCGACCCTAGCTAATCTTAAGCGTATCCTAAAAATGGCCTGGAACCACCCAACCAAGAATATGATTGATAGGGCTCTCCACAGTAGGCCGAAACGCTGTATACTTATATATTATTTACATCGATCTTACATCAAGCATCTGCTAAAATTCCAAGCTTGTAAGTTGTATAGTGTTAATTTTAATGCAAAAATAAAAGTTTAAAAAATTAAACAGAACACCTCTTGTATAGGTAACTTATACATGAACAAAATATGAAATCATTATTACATGCCTTATATAAATCTAAATGAGCTTAAACGTTTTATATGTGTATTGTAAAATTGTTTGCATATACAATATGTTACAGTGTCGATAATTAATATTTGTCTCGAAAAAATCAAATAGTGATAATTTACAAAACAATTCTTTAGTCCTATTATACATAGAACATTTATTAGAAAAAATGTAGCGGGAAGTTTAGTAGAACTGTGTCAATTGCAAAGTTTATCTTTTACCTTATATCAGGATTAATAATTGTCAAGGCAAAAATATTTAGAGAATTGCTCCCCTAAAATAACGGAAAATATAAATATATACTCTTGATACCAAAATGACCACCAGTCATGTTATATAAGGCCTTAAAATACTATTAGCTGTACTTACATATGAACTCTGATTCATTCGCGGTTTCAATCACAATTTCTGCTCCTGGTGATTCGAAATTGAGGAATTCACATGTTGAATTCCACAAATTAGCATGCGTGCATCCATCGGTCCTGGCGCATTTGATTGCGCAAGATATTGATGATTGAGCACCGACTATCTCCGTTATATTTCCTAGTGCCTTAATTCTTTTTCGCACTATGAATTTCCTTCCGACATCGATTTCATATGCATAAATGTCATAGATGAAACAAAAACTGAAATATAGAATTAAATGCATCGCGTTGATTAGTTAGTAGACCAGATTTCTTTTAAAATGCCATTCGTCTATGCCACACTGAATATAGACTGTTAAATTGCGGCATAATAATGCATAAATGAATGTATAATATGTTAGACAATTGAACTGTTTCCATCACATTGGTTATATAGGTATATCATCGATCAGAAGTGTCCTTATATTATGACACTGGATCAATTGTTAATTGTTTATGTTTTTCGGTGTAGTCTAATACAATTCCAGAAAATGCCAGAATTTTAATCTATTATCAATACATACCGTCGTTCAATTTCAATATTTTGTTGAATAACACTGGAAATGTATAACTATATTGACATTTATATTTATAAAAACCGAGTTATGTTATATTTTTGTGTGTCATATCTCATGAGAGATCAATGGAATATACATCGCTTTTGACACACGTATGTTATGTATATGTTCCTCACATCAGTAAATGATTATTGAATATGATTATAAAATATTATATATATATATATATTTGTTACATGTATATTACTAAGTACTATTCATAACTGGTTATAGGTATAGCATGATCAAAATATATAAATTAAAAATAAGCTAACTCATGTAATGGGTCCATATATTTTAGGAGCCCGTGCATTCTCTCAATATGTCATATCGACCACCTAAGGAAGCCTACACGAATAAATCGATAAACAAAATATTTGGACAAAAACGATTGTCATTAGATGATGTGTGTATATCTATCATGCATTTGAAAGAATAACTACTTTGTTTGACACTTCGATTGCAAATCAATATGCACTGTATAAACAGTCTTAATGGGAAACGAAACTCTTTAAACAAACTTATAAATGTTTACATTTAATGAAAAGTCAATATAATCTAGACAAATAAATCAATAAACAACATATTTGGATAACAACAATATCAATATATGCCCTGCATGATGTGAAGGAACATTTGAAGGAATAACACAACCATATGTGAAACATCCACTAAATGTCAATGCGGACATTTTAGATAAACGGTTCGATATGTGATTAAACTATGTAAATCAACTCATCAATGCAGGCCCAATAACACAATTGCGTTATTACTGACAAATACGTAAATAAACACACTACGTAAATAAACACAAAATATAATACACTTCACTTAGGTGTTGTGTTCACTTCAATTTTGCAAAGACATATTATCGGTTAAATGCGCGTTGTTGAGAAAACATTTTCATCAGAACTGTAGAATTAACTTAGTCTATTTAACTCTTCAATATGTAACTTTGTGGGAATCGCACTACCTTGGCTCATGGCAATCTGCGCTCTGTCAGAAAAGAATGTTTACTTTGAAAAACGAAATTGTGATAATAATCTAGGCATTATGAAGACTTTGTAATATTTGGTTTATCTAAACATATTTATCTAAGTACAAAATATGTTGATAATTAACTATCAATATCCGTCGTGTACCGTTTTATTGTGCATTTAAAATGTTGTCATTGTAATAGAATAACAGCTTCTAATGTCATCAAACAATTAAAGTAACTTTTGGCATGATAATCACGGGACGCACATTTCGGCTTTGAATTAACGAAATATGAGGCGAAATGTAAAAACAAAATATGTTTTGAATGTATAGCGATGTTTTTCTTTGGTATCCGTTAAACCAACATTAAGATTAAGAAATTAATAGATACCTTACCAAATTAATTGTTGTTAAAAGATGCATTATTTCAAAAAAGGCAAACTATAAAAATGCACACCTGTAACAAAATGTGCGTGTCACCTAAACAATTTAACACAAACAATCAGAATTTTATATAATTAATTTAGTTCATGCTATAAAACCGGATTAGTTATAATGTGAATCATGCACGATAATTCAAATATTTTACTTTGAGATAGTTAAAGGTAATTAAAGGAAAACATTAAGAAGAATAACTCCACTATGACAATAACTAACCCATTCACTAGGTAAAATGATACATCACCTGTTAAAATGAACACTATGATGTTGCATAAACCTCATCCTCGTGAAATAAATTGAAATAACCTTATTATATAAAAATCAACTTCAAAGTGAATCATGCACAACAATAACAAATACAACAATAACAATCAACCACGGTTGATGACAATAATGACAAATTTACAGATTGTGTTTTTTTAACAACACACAATAATAAAATGTAATTTATGCAAATATCATGTTAAAATAATATAATATAATCCATGATTATTCATAACATTTTCTAAAAAATATTTAGAATGCTTTACATTTAAAAAAAAATGTATCAAGGAACACCACTATTTTAAATACATAATGTAAGATAATTTCTATCCATGATGACACTATTCTCAATAAATACTCCATGGATTGATTTAGAATCGTTCATGTACTCTCATTATCATATTCCTCTACCAAAATAGGACCAGATCAAAACCTGATGGGTTTTGAAATAATATTTTTCTTTAAATGTTTCATTATGATTAATAGCCATTTAGATACCAAATGTGGATAACATATTTATGTTCAATTTATCCTAGTTTGTTTGTAAAATATTCTAAACTGTTTTGCCAACTTCCCCAAAATCTAAAGAATGTTTAAATCTTTCTTGCAGTTAATATGATATTAACAGAATTCACAAATGAAGTTCCATAAACGTGGGCATCGACTGTCATTCCATCCATACACACCTTCTCTATACCATAACTGCAGGCAATCCTCCCCATCGTAATTATCTGGTTGATCAGTTAGCCAATCGTTAAATGAAAAGCTACATTGACCGCTGATCCATTCCCATCGGTCCTGTACTATCATATCATGGCCTCCAAGCCAAACCCTGTTCAAACCTGAAAAACGAAATGTATCAATATTTTCAACATATGCACATGTTGCAATTTCATTTCATTTACAATGATATTAAGCTTGCTAACAATGCTTCAACTTGTTCTTGCATTATCAATTTATTGCGGAGTGTTCATGATTTTTGTTCACATTATCAAATACTTATATATTATTTGGCAACATATAATTTAACTGCATTATCTGTTTAAGCATATAGTTGGTTTCTTCGTTGCATACTGTCACCAAATCTCCGCCGTCAAAATTACATGTATCCCTAGCATCTTGCCATGACATCGGTTCATGATACGCTTTGTAGCAACGGTCATTCAGTAAAGCGCCATAATCTTCAAAGTAAAGCACATGGCTAAAGGAATATGCAACAATTTTCAAATGAAATATCTAAGCAATGCCTCATCGTCTTCATAACAACGGTTAAAGGTAAAGAACTTCCTCACAGCTTTAGAAACAAAAAGCATTGCTTAAGCAATGCATTGCTTTCTTCAAAACAAGGAGTGTAGCTAAAGGAATGCACAAAAATCTTCAAAACAAAGACTATTCCCAAACGTATGCGTCACAATATTTTCCGCATTGAGCATAAGAGCATAGGTAAAGGACTGTGTTAATATCGTTCAAAATAAGATTATGGCTTAAGGAATGCACCATAATCTCTAAAACCTAGAACATGACTAAACGAAATTTTTACCAGCATATAAAATAAATATGAAAACAAACAAATTTTATAAACATAACATTATGGACAATAGGGTTGTGTCGAGTCACGTATTCTGCTAAGTGAATACCCGACCAAATACCCGATCGAAATCTGACTCAAATAGCTTTAAAAATAATTTACACATTTATTGTTACACATCCCATTTGAACATGCAGTTGTTTTAGAATTCGATAGAAGGCTACTTGTCGATTCGTATTTTATTAACACAATCATGAGGAAAACTGATTTTAACGGTATCAAACAACATACACATTCGAAACCACTTTGAAAATAACAATATGATTAACTTTATAATACTTTGATTTTCTATTATGTAATATGCATCCGAACTGAAACTTGTTACGGGAAAGTTTCAGGTATTAAATAAACCTAAAAAACCTAAACACATAGTATGTAAACAAACCTCGCTGACAAGTGAATCCCGTCTCATTTGATACACATGTTGTACCATTTCTACAGTGGATACCACTCCCACCAAAGGTTTGTGGATCTGTAAAATTATATTTCAAGTTTTGCCATTTATTTTAGCAAATGACGCTAATATATTGTCATTTAATTTG
>LQRL01140673.1:11736-28112 GCA_001703475.1 Hydroides elegans
TGTTATTTTTTCAATCCACTAAATTACCACTCGTGTACCAAACTATCACCACCGGAATACCGGAGATATAGTTTCCGCATGTTTTATATAATTTACGTATTTATAATGTGCCTTAGAATCTCTCATATCATACTGCTGTGTTATTTATTGAATAGTTTATAGTTTTTTCTTCAAAAATATACTTATTTAGCATATACATGTATCTAGCTTCTCTGTGATTAAAATTTATATTTTATAAATATAAAAAAAATGTTTTTGTTTTCAAACAATAACATACTTGGATCATCCTATCTGTGTTAAATAGAAAGGGACGTTTTGTTAGAAATTGTGTTAGTTTTGTTGCGGGGTTTCATTGGAACGAAATGAGGCACTAAGCTTTTTACCATTAGTTGATTTGTTGTTGAAATTATACATTTTTAAAGCCGATTTACCCGGTACTTGAAAATGTGTTACTTGGAAAATATACTTTTATATCATTTACATTTTTTCATTGTTCCCTTTTACCACCTGAGAAAATGATTAATCAAATTACTTTTTGTATTTATCCTTGATGTATATGAAAATACATATATTTATTCTTGAAATATGTAGCATAGCATTTTGATATTTATTGATATGTTTATGAACGATGAACCTTTGGATTAATAGTGTTGGTTTATATTCATTTGCTAATATCGGTTCTTTTGGAAATTCTTTTGGTGCCTTTGAAAATATATATACAGGGTATACACATGCTTAACGGCAACTGATTTAAGATATTGCCGTTATTTAAATGAAAATATGAAAAACCTGCAAAGGTTTTGTTATGTTTTTTTTTCGGTAAAATAATATTATTATTCATTAGTCTGTATATAGCATTTTATGTAGACACATATATATCCCACCAAATTGTTATTCTAGTCTTTCATTCTACATTTATAAGTGGATATCTCATTTATATGCATTTTCCAAAAAAATACAGTATAGTTTACTTTTTATTGAGGTGGTCAATTTGTTTATTAAAGCCATATCTATATATTTGAGAAACTGTCGTATTTAGTGTAAACAATAAATTGATTTGTGTCCAAAGATATCTAACAAATTCAATCCATCTATACACTTAAGCTTCTAAGTTTATTTCAAATAGTTGCATTTTATATCTCTACGCATCCCAAATGAACCTTTGTTTAAAGTTTGAATGTGATTTTATTTTTAATGTTATTTATATCATATGCATATTAAAACTGGCAAGCATCGCTATGTGGCTTGAAGCTTGGTTGGATTAATACATTAAAAATATGTATATTGTTGGTTTAATTTATTTAAGATTGTGAGTTATTGGTATACATAATTATGTATCATCACATTGTTAAGTTTGATTGTTGATATTTATACGAGCCCTGTTGCTCGAATTTACTGTGTTGTTTGGTCAAAATAAGCGGTTCGATATTTAATAATAATCAGAATATCGTGTTTTAATGTTATCTTCATATACTTTGTGACTGAATTTGATATGAACTTATGTGTACGATTTTTGCTAAATTTTATACGAATTTATGCCTTTGTACATATCAGTTTTATATTCAAGAAATGTGCGGTAAAATGCTTCTATAATGCCCTTTAATGCATATTATTAAATAAAAAGCTTTGAAATAATGTTCTATGGTTTCATGTGGTTTTATTGCAAATCTCAAATAAAAGGTGATGTATAAAATGCTATAAAATAACATGAAACGTAAACTGCATTTGATTCTTTTCATGCTAAGTATTTAATACAATTTATGTGCAGCGTATGTTTTGTCTAATTTTTATTTCGTTTTAAGTTTATAGACCTTTTGATCGTCTGACGCCACTAAAATCTCCCCATCGCGCCTTACTAAGCCATTGACATTCATTCCGGCCATCGTATAAAACCGGCATTTCTGATCCGCATGTTGTTTAATCATCGACAAGAAACCACCTTTTATCGAATCGAAACCGCCGTTATTTTGAGTTTCAGAAGCAGACGATGTTTGGCGGGAACACGTGATCATCACGTGACCACAATGAGTCACAGAGCGCAATTTCGGATTCACGTGACCTTGACTTAATTTAAAGACAATGTCACTTTCTTCCAATATAATGGGACATAAATCACTATCATCTCCCACGGCACAAGTACTAAGATCCACCGAATAAACAGCGTTTGTTTTTGAGCAACTGATGTAGAGGTACGCATCAAAAGCGAGAACAGCATTAGCGCTCAGTGATTGGCTAATATTGACGTCTGTCATATGTTGCCATTCCTCTCCGTCGAAGCGAAACCAACGTACGCTTCCGGGGCGTATACCTTCCGCGGATAAAGCGAATAAACTTTCTTCGCAGCATTTAATATCAGACACGTAGCGATCGTTGTCTATGGAGGTGATTATATTTCCGGAAACGTCTATTTCCTGTATCGCAAGGCATGCACACGTGTCTATATTGCGACTGGCATTGAAACCGCTACACGCCAATATAATGTGACCGTTGGGCGTTTGCGCCACACTTGAGATGAGATACGTTATCTTGACGTCACTCAAATGGAGAATAAGATTGATTCGGTCACTAGCATCAGTCCACGTGCTTCCTTTGAGGATGTAACCGCTCTTCATAAGGAACCATATCTCATTGTTGATAACTTCCATTTTGGTAACACCACCTGGTATATCAAATAGCCATTCCGTATTCAATGGAACATCCACATATTGCGTGAATTGTTTTTCAATACTGATTAGTTGGTTCATTTCTTCATTGTTTGTTTCTTGTAAAATGGCGACTTTTTCATTTAACAGGTTCTGGTCACATGCTCTCTGGATATCGACCTCACTCAGCATCGGGGAAAGTACACGTGTCCTTTCGTTAAGTGCATGTGAACTTTCACTAAGTGCTTGTGCACTTTGATTGGGTGCGCGTGTACTCTCACTAAGTGAATGTGCACCTTCGGTGAAAACATCATCAGTCACTGATTCCGCCAATATATTTCGGAATGACAGCTGATTTTTTGCCTCTCTATATAGCTCCTCATCGGGGTGCCATATATTCTCCGCTTGCATATCCTCAAACTGGGAACCTCCTCTTGCGATGACGTTATTTCCGTAGGAATCCCCAATGTCACTTCCGGTTCCGATATTTGTTGCCATAAATAGATGCACCGGGGTGGTTTTCCCCTTGCGTAATTTTAGATCATCCAATAACCTTGTAGGTTCTAAAATGGGAGTAAATTGTATATGAAGCTCGGGCAGAGATTCCTTAAGTTGCGTTAGTTGGTTCTTAGCATCTTCCTGAAGAAATCGATTCGATTCGTAGAGGGTTTCATTGATATCCGTTCCGTCCGTATTCGATGACGTCATCAGATTTTTCAGGATTTTCAACCGATCTGCAACGTCATCTTTTATGGCGCGAAAATTACGTTTATTTTCGCTGAATCGGTTTCGTTCGGTTTCCGTTCGCTCTTTGACACCCATTCGTAGTGCTTGGTGTCTTTCGCGTATAGCTCGAATAAGTTCTAACTCCGATTTATCGATCTGTTTCATAAGCGAGTACTCCATACTTCTTAGCCGACCCTCACAGCCTTCAAATTTCCTTATCTCATTTTCCAACGTCATTCGATGATGTAACATATCCTGATACACAGCTTTAATGCGTTTACTATGTTTCTCCTGCATTTTGCTTTTATACGCATCCAATTCTCGTTGTTTATTGAAATCCATGCGAATATCGCGGGATTTCACGAGGTTTCCGCAGACGATACAGCAAATGTGACCATTTTCCGTTTGTATGTCACAACACTCTTTACAGAGCGTATGTCTACATGGCATTAAAAGGGATGGTCTATAAAATAGGCGTTTACAGCCTGGGCATTTTAACCCGTCTTCCAATGTATTATCGATGGTTTTAAATGTGTTTTTATCCATGTTTTTATCTCTATTAAATATTCTAGTCTTCACATGTCATTCATGTCTCTCATTGCAATGATAGTTTCAGATAACTACAAACATCATTCAAATGGCTCAATATATATTTCGCCTACACGTATATGTAATTGGATTGCACGTTTACCTCATCTTTATGCGTTATAAGTTACGTTCAACTATATAATTATGTATGATTCACTTCTTGCGAATTTCTTCACTTTCTATAAATATGCTGTTTCAACTTCCTTCAATTTTAATTCAAGAGGTCTTAATTTAAACATAAACGAATTCATATACATGTAGAATGTATGTTCATGTATATCCATTTCTTTACTATATTTTTATCCTTAAAAAATCATTATTCATGGGTTAATTAAATGGTTAGTCCAAAAATAAGATATAATTAGCTATATTCCATTAGCTGACTTAACATTATTTGAACCGAATACCAGACGAATATATTTGTCCTTGCAAGGATAATCAAACATATGAATATAAAGCAATGTTCAGGTATTTGGGTAAACATTAAGCCCTTGCATAAACAGTCACCTCCCTGGATAAAAAATATGCAAAATGTAATAACACGGTGAGAACTATGTCTAATAATGGATAGTGAATAATGGATCAACGAAAGGGAGCAATAATTTATTCACGGGACTGGTTTTCTATTGATTAATATTAATCCTGATTGCGAAAGAAATCGAGGGTTAAAAGCACTTAAAGAATCCAATGTTATTATAGTGGCTTCTCGGCTCTTATCAGATAAATGACGTCATATTAAGAGATACATTGAGGTTCGTGGGAAGAAATCAAATGGAATTTACATATATGATAAACTCGTTTGTAATATATCAGAAAATTATATGATATAAGTTTTCAAACAATAGTCAGCTATATCGTTAACACATAGAAGAGCAACGCATACTCTAAGAGCACCCCACGAGGTGTTCCTCGAAAAGGGTGTTCCTTTTCAAAATTGTTCTAGCTTCAAAGTTTCCAAGTTTGCCATCTAGCTACAAGTATTTAAGGAACAGTTTTTTCGAAAATTTTCTATTTTTTTTACGAATCCACTCGAAATTCTAATGTTCATTTTATAAAAAAATACATAGCTAGGGGTTCTGAATCGAAATGTTATTGAAAACCGGTATTATATGTAAGCATTTAGATTTTCATATTTCACAATAGGTATTCCTCTCCATATTCTAGCTACCTAGATGAGCGCAATGAGGCCAGCTAGCTACAAACATTTGAACACCTTTATTTTCTAATTTTGATTATTTATTGTATATTTTAATGTATGAAGCGGTTTTGTGCTCAAATGAATACTTTAAAAATAGGTCGTGGGGTGCCCTTCATACTCAGGCGGACCCATAACCTGGGGGTACCAATGGTATATAATATTAGACCGGGGGGGTTGGGGGGTGGGAAGGGGAGTCAACGTGACATGCATGTATTTGGTATTCCAGTTTTAAAACGATTTATTCGGCTACTAACTTTATTAGCAGAACCCTTAATCATTGAAAAACAATATTTATATGTAACACCGTAAATAAATTATAGTACCAAGGGTATATTATTACACACTTAACCCTTTTCATTCTCATAAATATGTCAACCTTGATACCTATTTTGAAAATAAATACAGTCATCCTTCAAGGGCAAACAAACACATCATCTGATTCGAAAGCACCAACCTATCCGATAATGATAAAAATCGAATACAAATTTTAGTTGACATTTTCATCAAAATAAAACATATTAATGTGTCAGGTTGATTGTATCTTATATTAAATCGACAGCATTTAATTTTCCATATTATTAATTATCCATATATTATCTAGAAAAGTTTATTTACAGATCGATTAAAACACTTACGAAAGCAAAAAAAGAATAATGGACGGCAATATGTTTAGGAAGTCTTTTAAAATATTGAATAAGTATTATATTCCTTATTTTAAAAAGTAACTAAATATCTAAAGAGAAGTTTTATTTGTTCTCATAAACATATATAGATATATATTTAAAAGATGGAATTAGAAGGACAACCCACTAAGAATAGTGGTAAAACATTATTTAAGCAGTTAAACAATCAAATACGAACATAAATACAATTTCTTATTTTGAACATTAAAGCCAGCTGAGCTGTTCCTCTTTTTTCTGGCCCGATTGAGCTGTTCCTCTTTTTTCTGGCCCGATTTAACAGACAAAGATCACCTTATGGGAAAGGAAAATGTTGGATATAGCTAAAACACCTATCATATATACTAAGGGTTAAAAGTATCGAATATCATTTTTGAAACTTTCTCGGTGTGACACGGGATGTTGTTGGTATTTCTGAATTTAATATACAGTTTGCTGTTAATACTTCCTGAACTTTCAGATTGATTGTAAATTTATATCCTAACTTGTCATCGAAAACACACTTGGGTCCAAATTAAAATAAAAAGTCACAAAACGCAATACCACTGCACATTTAAGGAAGCACGATAGCTAAACTAATCGGTGAATGCCTCAATGGCTGCTTTACACTAATACATTCACTAATGTTGATTTTTCAAGTTGTTTGAATCATATTACCTTAATCATATACAATAATTTATCAGTTAAAATGTGTACTGATGTTACAATTATCCCCAACTGGTAAAAAAATGTTCAACTACAATATATTTAATAGGGAAAGAATTGCAAATGCATTGGTATAGAAAAAGAAACGATTTTGCATAAACGTAAGGGTTTCTCGAGCGGTCATAACTGTTAATTTTTATGGATAAATTATTCTTGAGGAAATAACCATAGAAATAACGAGAAATAACGGATGCTGCCTAATGAAAATAGACAGTTTCTCTGTTTTAGAATGAACTTGTGGGGGTTCGGTTAATTGCTTATCTTTGAAAATATTAAAATCATTGATGTTTTCTCCTAAATCACCTCGGTAGTTGGTAGGATCATATATCAGATCTAGAATTTTTCAAAAATAATATTCGATACTTTTGACGCTTAGTATATAATAAAAACCAGTTTATGATACATTAATTGCCAGCAATTTGAACAGATTTCTATATGATTATTTTCTTACAAATTTCACAAATAATGAATTTTCATTAAGGTTTTCCTCAAATCTCCAGGAAAGAAGGTGTTTCCTCAAACTAAACAACACAATTTTTTTAGAAAGCCTTTGTGAGGTACAGCTCGTCTAAAGCTCTTAGATGTCAATTTAAGAAAACAATTGTTGTGTGTTTTTTAGATTTGATCCTAAAAATGACCCTGTGCAATTTAAGCAATTGAAATAGATTTTGAAGAAGAATCCCTTTAAGATAAATGCGACATTAGGTCCCCTTAAAAAGATAAACAATCATTTGTTGTTATAGTGTGAGTTGATTATTTTGATGCATTAATTATAATTGCATATACAAATAACACAACCTTAGCATATTTAAGATGTGAAACACCACATAATAGCATTGTCAAGTGTTCTCAATGACACAAAAAATAAACCTGAATAGGTTCATAGTTTATTTTTTTCTCTAAATGAGACCAACGAGTGAATTTATTGATGGAAATGTGTTTGACAGTTAAACGATTCCTCCAGCTATATCATATATAATTTATATAACAAAAAAAAATAATTTATAAATTCCTTATGTTTATGTTTAAATATTTCTTTTTATCATAGAATAATTCATTGGATGCATCAAATGCATTTTAAGAGAAGCAATAATAATTCTTATATTCTAGGACAAGGTCATTCCTAAAAATAATTTAAATGTCAGTGGGTGTTAAGATGCAATTTTGGCTTGTTTTCAAATAATATAACGGTGCAATAAGCAGAAACTGCGTATCAAATGCATGATGACATAAACACGCTGTTCGTATAAAACAAGGGGTTTTGTGGGTTGTTGACATCAACATGCATATACATATATAGTGCAAAATCTAAATAAATGTTTTCTAAATATCTCGAAAGGCATTAAAATATCTAAGACGGTTATTAATATTATTTCGAAATTCATAATAATCTCTATGACGGATAATATGGCATCAAATGAAAATTGATTACTACTGATGATATAAATTATTTTAGACTTAATAATGATCATCCATTCATCATTGTAATTCGGATAGCTTATGTCTGTTTTATACTAACCATCATCATGGGAAATTGGTTTAAAAGTCGAAGTATAGATGAAGTCAGAATGACTCATCTGAACACAAGTGATAAAACAAACGAAAGAGAAAATATTCGTTCACATATTACATTAAATCTGACTCCGGGGCAGCTAATGTCACTATTTCATGAAAAGTAAGACCTTTATAATTTACTTAGATCTATCTTCCAATAGAATGATTCGTATCTAAATACAAATGATAAAACACATGAAAGTGAAATTTGGAGTCCACCTTCACTTTTTAAAAATAAAAAGTGGTACTGTTAATGTGTTTGTAAATAAAATTTGTTGTATTTTTTTTAGCTTTATCTGCGTTTTGTGTAATAATCATTATCATAAATCATTTTGACTACATTGTTCATTGAATAAACCATGCAAATAATTTGTAAGCATAAAAACTAACATTTCTTGCAATTTCATTCTTAGAATGAATTGATTTTAACTATTCTATATTACAAAATTTTGTATATATTACAAAATGTAATAATTAACGTTCAAATAAAATTCCATATGAATCATTTAGAAGATTGATGAATAATGATCATACTAAATGTGTATTTGGACTTGCTCTTATATCTGGTGTGATACATGAATCATACATGTAAATATCTGTTTAGTAACTTTTAGCCAAAACTAATAATATTGTTGTTTCAACTGTAAAAACGGGGATTTTAATGAATAATTTTATTAATATTTCTTTTGCAGGTGCTTCAAACGTATGCATAACCCCAAGAGTCCGATGCTTAAAGACTATTCAGGGGTAATAGACGAAGATTTATGTACGAACATATACAGAGGTGATATTAATACTTTAGCAGAATTGCTTCAAACTTATGATTTCAACGACTATAAGTTTATAATCAATGCCATAGTAAACGATGATAAAGGTGTTTTATTGCAAATGTTGTTAAAATCACATGAAAAGAATAACATTGTGTTACATCTATTAATGAACCCCGTGGATCCATTTAGAAAAAGAAGCTGGCTGCATTGTATAAGGAAAAATACAATCATGATAGATATGATATTCAATCAATTAACAACATGCGTCACGTTTGATCATGAGCCATATATCTTGGATATGTTAGAGCTATCAATTCGCAACGCGTATTCATACAAGACACTCAAGTATATAAGCGCATTATGGGAACATCTCTACGAAAATAAGGCAAACTCAAATAGTAAAGAAATTGAGATGGTATACCAATTTCATAGAAGATTCAGTGATGCAGATTATGAAAAACCAAACTTTGACAGTATTCATGAGTTTAATGACTTAGGTGCCATTGCTAAACAAGTATTATTGGTAGGAATTCCGCATCACATAGATTTGCTTTATTGCTATTTTCCAGAAGACTTTATAGATATTTTGATGGAGCCCAGTCGTGAAATGTATTTGTATTTAATCAGATATATTATACGGTCGGAGCATCCACTTAGTGATATTGCAAAATTAGTACACCAACGAGACGTTTCAATCCTTAGGAACTGGTATTCCAAAATGGATTTCATATCATCAAACATTCCAGTTACCGATACATATGTAGCAAATTCAGATGTATATATTGACAATATATTCCATAGAATGGTGAACTCCAAACGCTCAAATGAGACAAAGGAAGTTAAAAGCGCGATCAAATGGTTGTTAGATCATTTGATAACAAACAATGTTTCTAATGTCCGCCCTCAGTCTTACAGACTAGTTGGTAGTAGTAAGGAAGGCACAAGCTCGTTCTATCCTGATGAATTTGATGTAATGCTTTTGTACTTGGAACGTCATAGTAGGCATAAGGATGGAATTAAAGGCTATGAAACGCCCATAAGAGAATCGCTACATAGTTTGGAAAATCACATGGAAAAAGACGAACGATTGATATTGAATGGTTTCAAACTGTGTACGATTGGAACTTACTTATGCCTTCATATATTGTGGACTGGTACTTCGTTTGTGGATCTGAACATTTCTCTTGATTTGATACCAGTAACAGCGTCGGATAAAACGGTGGAGGAGAAAATGACTTTCAATGAACACAGTTTCGTTGATACTTTACCAAACGAAACACAAAATGAGTCATCAAAGGATCATAAGCCAAAACCGACATTATACAAGGATATCTTAGGCTTTGAAAATTATGCGTTTTCAGAGTATGAAAACCACATAATTTTGTCTGTTCCGTTTTACGTCAGAAATGGATACAGATTTGCAAAGGCAATTCGAATATCACCGATTCTACAACCTATATTCAAAATGCTCAAATCAATCGGTATTACCGATGATATTCACAATGTGATCACATCGTATATGCTTAAGACGTGTGTTTTTTACTTGACCCATGATAATACACAAATCCAAAGTTGGAAATGCAAGAATATGTGTTGTTGGGCAATACACATCTACAGTCTTCTCAAGATATGTCTTCTTAAGGGTCGTCTACGTGAATACTTTGATTGCATGAGGTATCATCCTTATCATGAATGCAAGCATACTCAATCAGATCAGATGTCCCTAACATACCACTGCTGTCGAATACATCAAGCAAGATTGGTGATTATTGATAGACTTTTAGATGTCCTGAAGACCTACAGGGAAGAACACATTGAATCCATTCATGGGAACATTGACTCAGTGAGCAATCCACAGCATGGTCGAAACAGATTGAACACTGCGAGACCGACCACATGTCAATGTTCTTTTGAACCCGATTATGCCGAAATAAGGCCGGCTCCATTCTATTTTTGGGGTTACACACCCCAGGAGATACACTCACAGAACACAGATTTGAACCTGCTCAACCCAATGACTAATTTCAGGTTCAATGACACTTCGAATGTTAATCTTGATCACGATTGGGCAAATCCGGCTGCGACTCAAACATATCTAAGCATACCTTTGTAAAAGACGTCGGGTTAATATATGTCATCAAATCATAAACTCTGACACTATATGATACACGACAAGGGGGAGCAATAATGAAAATCGGACTTGATATGAAAATGGAACAAATAAAAACAGTTATTTCTTTGGCATAATTTTGCCACTGTTATTATCATTTCATAAACTCTGACAATATATGATACGCTACAAGGGGAGCGATAATGCAAATCGGACAGGATATAAAAATGGAACACATAAAAAGCGTTATTTCTTTGGCATAATTTTGCCGCTGTTATGGGTTTAGAATATAATGATTTTATGTATATTAATGTACTATAGAAGTATGAACTTGGAATATAAAGTAGAAGTTGTAAAATATGTCCTTTGAAATTTGTTTTATTTCCATATCCAGTCATTTATTACATATAGCTGCCCTTGTTTTTGTAAAATGAGTTTTTTTTCTATGAGCAAAGAGAATACTTATTCAGATTGCTACAAACTGATTATATAGAACAATTTTGTAATTATTGAGGGTTCCATTCTTTTTTTTATAAAGAAATTTCATGATTTGTAGTTGCAACTCTAAAAGAAGGATGTGTTAGTATTTTTTTACTTTGTGGTAATTGTGTATGTGTTGAATTGTACAGATAGTTTATCACACAATTCTAAATATCATAAACATTGAAATTATATTTTTTATGAAAGATACTATAGGTTTGGCATACTTTAAATGAGGAATATCAGATATGAAATCAGCAGAGTATATGAGTATATCTAAGTAGAGTCTAGTATAGATTCTTCCCTTTCTTCAATACATGCCTGCTTCACATCCATTTGGATGAACCTAACGGACACATAAGCAGCTACAAAGAAAACTAATTGAAACACAGCTGCCACCATGCTTATAACCATAATATAGAATGGCGAATATTCTTGGAAAACGTATCCAGTAACAATGCCTGTTGCAACAACGCCCAATGAGAAGCTACTAATAATGGCGGACGGAAGTCGACTTGTTATGGTCACGTGGGATGATGCCCACAGCGAAAGGCGTCCATTGGTGGAGCTTACTGAAAAAGAAAATGGAATTAGTATAGTTAGTGTAATTGCAACTACAATTAAGCGAATTGCATTTGTTAATCAAATAACATTGGTACAGTGTTCATAGTTCATATTGCCCATTATAGTTGATCTCGCATTCAGTTTTGGTAATATATAATTCGAAATTGTTTATATACTATATATGTCGAAGTTATAATAGAGAGTTTGGGCCGATTTAAATATCTTTGTGCTAATAACATGTGTTTCCCAAATACAACCAATCACATTGCTTGTTACTGGTTTGTTTACGTCATTCTTACGTCATTTCGGTGGATTTCTCATATCTGCACAACCTCTCTATTTATACAGCAAGCGCAAGTGTGTAATTTGTAAATGTAATGATTAAGAATTAAAGCGAAAATAAAACACATATCAATTATTGTTGTAACATTCGATAAAAAATAAACATATAATCAAACACATACCTGCAAATCCGACAAGTGGTATCAGAATCCACAACAAGTTTTGCTGATACAGCGATGCTATACTTGTGCATAGGACACTTACTATAGTTAGTAAGAGATGCACGAATATTATAGCACCCTGTGACATACAGATAGGTAGTACTACACCAGTCGTTCTTCCAATGAGCATACCTATCCAAAACGCTGATGCAATGTATGAACCATGGTGAGAATCCCAATCAAGATATGTGACCACGAATGGTGATATCCACGATTGTATTACAATGAAAGAGGCACAGAAGGCTACAAGGCACATAGACACCACCATAGGAAGTAGAGTCAGTTGTTTTTGGTTTGGTTGGTTATTAGTAGCTTGTGCCCTTTCTTTGATTTCAGTAGATGTTCCAATTTTGCAATATAGTATCATGAATGTAATGGACAAAATAATTGCAAATCCTCCCACAATAACAAAGCTATATCTTACGTGGTCTATTTGTGATGCATGAGTCTGAGTGGAACCTAACTGGTGAGTTTCATTGTCAAATAGTATGATGTTACTATTTGATATATTAACACTTGTAAGATTTTGTGTAATATCATTTTGTTTGAAAGTATGTCCTTTGGGTATGTCAAATAAAAATACTGATATAATCAAAGGAACTATCAATGCACCTAACGGATTCATAACTAAAAGTATTGAGTATACGACAGATTTAGTTTTACGGCTGCCCCATAAATTCAGCATAAGTGTATGGCACAAAATGTCATGGTATCCTATAGCCAAATACTGAAGCGTTTTAATTGCAAAATAACCAACTACGCTTGGTAAAAATGTGCAAAGCATTGTTGTAGCACCCATAATCAGATTAGGAATGCTTAGTTGTAAGGTCCGACTGGCTCTTGAATAAAATGCTCCGCATAATAAACAACCAAGAATGAATCCGATTCGTTCAAATGTAAAAGTGAATGACATGACTGAGATGTCACGTTTGAATATATATCCAAGTTGTAAAATAGTCGGACCTGTCATATTGCTAAGCATCGCTTGTTCAATAAAAGCTATCCATAGAAATACAGTTAATATTGACTTTGAAACATTACATGTTTCATGCTTCAGTGGTTTGTATTGAGCTTTATTTGTGTTATTTGATAACAATGATTTGTCCTCATTCTGTTTATCCTTCATCTTGATATTACTCTTAAATCAACAAAAATCAGCAATCGGTCGAACTGCCGTATCAATATTTTTGGTTTCTTAATCTAATCGATACATAATCATAATATCATCATTTTCATGTTTTTTTTTCATCCACGAATTAAGTTATAATGTGGGATAACTTATGTTAATTTAAATTATGTGTATATACAATGCAAGATAGACTTGTTTATTGACCTTTAAGTACAATAACGTTTTACTGATGACAATTGTGCATTAAGTGGCGAGCTTGAACTTAAAAGTAGTTTACAAAAAGGGTCGCTTTTTACAAGTGCACTGCGAGATTGATCTTCATAATAAATACAGCGTATGTTTTGCATGTTATATGCCGAGTGAAAGCTGTGTAATTAACCTTATGGTCGAGTGGATATGGGGTCTGGTTTACGAACATGGACATAAAAAATATTGAAATTGTACGGATGTATTCAAAAAGCATTCAAAGCTTCAAAGTATAATTTGAAAACACAAAATAAAAACACAATTTTATATTTCAATTGACCCAACATTCGATATACTAGTGTTTGTTATGCATATAACAAAGAAAAATATCCATAATTTTTTAATCTGCAAATACAATCTAATTTTTTTATTTAAAATTGCTTATGGTAAAAATCTGATAAATGTTACCGCCTTAAAATACAGTACAATTTATAATGTGACTATATTTATTTAATTGTAGGATTAGTCTTATATTTATTTTGCATTTGTTATTAGTTTTTAAATGAAATATACGGTGATACACATTCCAAAGATAATTAATCTTTTGCAAAACATGTAATTTACAATTAAATCAATGATAACTATAAAATAAGAGGCAATAAGAAATCGTCTGAGAAACATTTTTTATGAGTTTCAATTAAACCATGTGAGGGAACATGGCTTAAAATGAATATATTTATATAATAGTTTAATTTATGTTTTAATATTCAACATATCCGTTGTTTTCTTGACAAATCTATCAACCTACATATAAACGTGGTTGCAATGAAAACAGGACTAGATAATCTTTTAACTAATAAAATGATGAGTAAATTTAAGTTGAGAAAACATTGTTTAAAATTAAATTAAGAACTAAATTATTTATCGAATCTGAAATATTTTCGGTTATTTGTTTAAGGCGATGATAAAAGAGGATAAACAATCAAACATGAAACGTAACAAAATTAGCGATTTGATCTGCCGTACTTTAGTGGTAAAGGGAAAACTAAATGTAATTTATGCTCGCGTAAATTCATAAATAATATGTGAATATTAGACATTCAAATAATTTTAATTACTTATTTCAGATTTCGTATGACACAGTATGTTTCGCAATATTTCCAAGGAAATTACTTGAAAAAAGCTCATTTGAAATATATATAAACATTTTCATATATGTGTGTGGCGAAAAATTAAAATTAAAATGAGCTTACTTGTTTTCATGCGCTATTAAAGATATCAAGAAAACATCAAAAGTTTTACCATTCTGCTTTTTTCCTAGAATATGAGTAAATACTAATTTATCCAGGGTGTTGTTTTAATTTGTTATATATATTTTGACTCTGTGTGCATTCTTTTTTATTTGGATTTGTTTCTGACTCATTTAAACAACCTTTAAAAGTCATCAGATGTATTAATGGTTTGGATTGTAAACTTTTTCTTAATGCATCATTTTTTTTTAACTAACTGTGAATATCGAGACTGTTATGTGTTCAGTCATTTATTATCTTAAGACAAAAAGCAATATAACACTAAATATGCTGCTCAAGGTTAACAATAATGTAGCTCCCGGTTGTGTGCGCACTATCCCTGGTAAATAATTTACATGAGAATTATGCGCTCGGTAACAAGCCCGTAGTTTCAATGCCAAATACATAAGAAAGAAAATATAAATATGTAATGATATAATATGTTGATAAACTTTAAATGGAAATATGATTTGTCCGTTATGATTATTTTTGCAAAATAAAGGATGGAAATATGTTATTCAGCGACATGCCATTTAGTGTAAATAAGTAACATTTTAAATATATGTAATGTATTCTCTCTCTCAATGACAACCGTGGAAATGAATATGTTCAATGCATGATTTTGCTGCAAGTTTAAATTATACTTAGTTTATTTTATTTTCGATTATTCTTATCATCGTTGTGGTGGGTATACTGTTTGTTTATTATCTATCCAAATTGGGCGCATTTTGCAATTGGTTTGTTTGTATTATGTCTAATAGTATTATCGATTGCAAATAAAGATGAACCAATCATTCTATCACTTTCATGCGCGGATCAAAAAAATATTGAACCTAGGGGCGACAATAGTATAAAATATCAGACCAAACCCGGGGACGCCAATTTATTTGTTTGTATTACATATAATACACCGGACGTGTCCCCCGCTAAATACGCGACTGTCTTTAATTGCCTCTATTTGTAAAATATGTGATGCAGCACGCCTTGGTTTTATCCTACATTTACTGGTAAGCCTTCGTAATCTAATATCGGTTTCAGGACAGAATTCCCGGAAAACAAAGTCCATTGAAGACAAAAATTGACCAGCTAGGAAACATTCCTACTATATGACTGACAGGGTGGACAAAAACCCTTCAACTTATATATATATATTTTTTTTTACAAAATATAAATAAGTTTATTGTTTTAAACGTTAATTAAGCACGGCTATTATTTTTAGTACTTGGTTTTACAACGTTATACATTTTATTCA
>LQRL01140677.1:4346-15959 GCA_001703475.1 Hydroides elegans
TACATATTTTGTCCTAATCGCGCTTGTAATCCATTGACTATCTGTGAAGGTTTTCCCCATAAAGAAAGGGTTTATCATTTATGAGTGATATACCAAAACGTATTTATCTACTCATTTTCACTTGGTTCTATGAAATAACTTGATGTTTTCAGGGTCATAAAATATATTGATTTTACTCGTCGAGCTTGTTATTGTTAAACATAAATTTACACACGTGTGCTATAGCTTATATTATATGAGTACAATTAGTTTAAATAGATTTCCATACCAATGTACCCGTTTTTGGCACATATGGTTCTTCATCAACGTTCAACTTCAACTCAAATCGATAAAATGATTTGAATTGATAGATACTCGCGATTTATATCAAATTCAGGAATGTGTTCAGATCTTGATGATAACCGTACAATTTGTTATATTTTGACATCACTCTATTTTATCTCAATGAATTGATTGTAAATTCATTAGAAAATTAGCTAGGAAAATCAAAGAGGTAATCGGAACGACATATGTTTTCAAAGCAATTAGTCCCAAAATGATAATACCGCTTACGGGTAGAGGTCTCGATTCGAACAGCTTTGGTAAATTATATACGTTTAGATTTTTTAGAATCAATAAAATAAAGCAGAAATATGACACAGCAATTTCACCAATCGAATTCAATTTAACTTACCAAAATGTTATAATGATATGATATCCGAAACAGAAAATGAAGTTTTCGTATCCGCACCACACTTGATGATTCAATCAATAAATCCAAATCATTGTATGACACACGTCACATAAATCAAACTCAAACACAAGTATCCAATAATAGATTTTGCCGCGAAGTTCTTCATTCACAAAACGAGTGAATGAATAAAAATGCGTGTATCGAGTATCACCAAAATGGATTAAATTAGAATTTTTATAAACGCACTGTCAATGAAAAAAGTGGTCGAAAAAGCGCCTCTCTACACACAAATGACACAGATATGTTTGAATGGCAATAGAGAATGACAAGCAAGTTTTTCGCTTCAAGCAAGGCCAGTGATACACCACTGCATAGTTCAAAAGCAACTCAAAGAACATTTGCACCTCCTGTCACCAAATACAAGTCAACCACCCATGTGTTCATAAATAGATTTATATAGAACGCTGTCATAAATCTTGCCATAGGAAAAACCTTAAATACGGTTGTATCTTAATTGCCATTTTAATACGCGTTAATGTAATGAAATGAAAATTTATTGAGATACATTAAAATATGTCTGTTATATGATGGTATACCGCAAATTGTAAGTGGTTCTTGTTTTAATATGTATATCGTCACTTGAAAAAAACGTGGTGTACGAAAAAGGTGTCATAAATGTTGCCACTCCTATTCGAAAAGTTTACTAGAAAATATCTAAACAGCAAATTGATGTTGTTTGTATGAGTAAATTTATATTTTTGTCAAAGTGGGATCATTTCGGATCCATCGTTTAGAGTCTAAGTAAGTACGAGTGGAAATATAACATAGTCATTATTTTATATACAGGTGAAAAGCTATACAAGTACTTTGTATAATATATCTTTTTGAGTATATTTGAATAAGGATATGATCATGGGGTATGTGTCTTCTAGTATACCAATACATGTACATGTATCTCGAATATGTCCTAAAATATGTGTCTTCCCAAAATAAGACCAAACATTTATCTATCATTTACCAACATTTGTTTCTATTTGATTCACTGACAAGTTTATGAGCGAATGTGTCTTTCGAGAACAAATTAATATTTTACAGGCTCGGCTCTCACGGACCATAAGACAAATGCGCTTCAGTAATCAAAATATGTATTATAAAAGTAATAAGGAAGCAAACTTCAAATATACCCTAGAACCACCCTATATTTTGTCATAAAGACAGCAAAATTAACATTACTTCCAGCCATGGTGACTAACTCGGTAAATCTTTAAAATGATATCCGATGTGTAATCAATATTGACTTTGGACTATATCAAATTGTTTTTACACGAATTGGTCGGTTGAATCAAGCTTTTTTCAGGCTTTTCATTTAGGGGTGGCAACATTTATGACATCTTTTGCGTACACCACGTTTTTTTCAAGTGACAAAATATATATTAAAACCATAACCAATTATGATTTGCAGTATACCACCATATAACAGACATATTTTGATGTACCTCAGTGAATTTTCATTGCTTTACATCAACGCGTATTGAAATCGCAATTAAAATACAATCGTATTTAAGGTTTGTCCTATGGCAAGATTTATGACAGCGGTCTATGTTCACTGCTGTGGTGGTGTTTAAGGGTCGGTGTTTTCACGCCCCCATTGCGCTGTGCACGGTGTGTAGGAGAGAGGGCTGTTGGGGGTTAAATTTTGGGGCTGAAAATAAAAAGTCGAAACGCTTGACCTAAAAGGTGGCTGAATCTACACGAATGTCATTACAGTTTGTGTTTGGCTTTTGTCAACTTTGTGTTACACCCACTGCGTAAGACCCTGAGGATGTATAGATTCATATAGTCTACCATAAAGTCGTTTTATATAATCCAAAGAAAACTAGATCAAATTGAAAAAGTGACAACTTAAACCATTTTAAAATGACATAACAACCATCACCCTTAAATTTGGGTAGAAAAGGACCGTATTTTTTTAAGTAAATCGTATAGACATGTAATTAAACAGTCTAACAAGCATCAGTGATGATTTTTGATCTTTAATGCGATTGTGCATTCAGAATAACAAGTTTGTGGGTTTATAGCTAGAAGACATAAATCTCCGTCTCACACGATAACATTATGGTGGAGCTCTGACGAAAAAAAAATGCTAATAGTTCTTGTTGTCCCTCGTTGACGTCCACAGTAATAGCCTTTTGTCCCTCATCCTTGATTTATTTTGAGTGCTTCAAGCGTGCTCATATAAGCATAACTGCTCATATAAGCACATGCGTTATAAGAAAACCAAGATGATCACTCGTAAGAAATGCAAAAACTTCAAAATGTTTCAACAAAAACTAGAGAAATGTTTAAATTGATTCAACCCAAAACTTGATAAATCGAATGTATATTGTATTATTTGATCTTATAAACCAACATTGTCTTGAAATTAAACTGACCTTCAAATATTTCAACTGTATCCCGATCCAAAAAAAAAACTCGATGGACTTTTATATCCAAATTATATCAAATTTTCTCATCCAGAACAATCACTGGACCAGACCGAATTTTATTGGTCATTTATCGCTCTCAAGGTGTTTGTTTTTCAAATTTGATAACTACATGTTGCCATTAGAACACGTAGTAAGAGGTTAATGTACTTTTTAATGGGTTGTAATTTGAAGGCCAGAATCATTCAAACCCAAAGTTATTTGCATGCAAATATTATAAGTATGTACCTTAACCCACGCCAAGAATCAGTTTACAACATAGAAAAAATTGGAATTGTCACTGTTGCTGTACAGTTACATGACTGTTGACAAACACCATAAAGTTGAAATTATGGAAACTGTTTTTTACTGTATTGTTTTTTTTTACTTATAAACATATAAAACGAAGTTTTTTTTTTAAACAAATTGTAACTGATTTTTTATTATGCGATAATACCCCGAATTTTCATTAATGGTCATGCACAAAAATGGTAAAGTTTAAGGTCCCGGCTACATGCTAAGCTTCCTGTTTACAAAACAAGATTCAACGTAATTTCTTATATTTTATCATAAAATAGAAGCCCTGCCTTATGAATTATTATAAATAAACCATAGGGAAACCAGGTGGTGCGAAATTCGCGTCGGGTATCGGGTCGGGTATCGACTTTGGTTGATAAGCCTAAGGTAGCAAAATACCGCACCAGATTCAGCCGTAGTTCAAAACCACAAGTACATGCGTGGACAGGACATAACCTTTATTGCCCTCTCCATATGGTCCAGCGGCCCATAAAAAATACAAACGAAAAAAAAAACATTTAAAAATAAACAAACCTGCACAATCTTGATGCAGGCGCACGAAATCTGGCGCCGTTCTAAGAAGACCGTGGCTGTCTGTGCGTTGGACATCATGTTCTGTTTTCCCTTCATCTTCCCGCTCTTCTCACTTGATCAATCAGGAAGAATGCATTTTCTTATACGTGGCCATGATGGGTAACCTGAGATATAAAAGATATTTTAATGTTTTTAAATCTAAGTACAATGTGGACATCGAAGCTGGGTACGATGGTAGTTTACAGTAACGTAATTGCTGAAACAAGCATTCAGTGAACACACTCAGGCCCCAATCCGGTTCAACAAATATCGAAGGGGATTATGCTGTTTACTTTGGATCATATGTAATCGCCGCTTTACCAGTTAAAGATTCCCATCAAATTACAACGAGGAACTTGGAAGTATTGATAAAACACGAACAGCTCCCTACCCTTCCCTAAAGATGCACAATGTTGGGAATTAGAGCCAATTCAAGGCTGAAAACGTCCCCTATTCACTTTACATGGCTGAAGGGGGCATGCAATTTCGGGTTATAATACACCTATTGTCCATTCATATTTACTTTTCGCTGAAAGCAACTTTCTCTCTTGTTACCTATCCCCAGATTGAATGCTTTCTTTAAGGTCTATCCAAAGGTTCTACGACCCTCTATTTGAATTCTTTTTTTAACGTCTATCCAAAGGCTCTACGACCCTCTATTTGAAAGTCATAGCCCGCACAAGCTCCAATCTCTATTTTTAGAATTTTGGCCAAATTCTTCAATGGAAGTTGATAGAATTTGACCCTATAGCTAAGTATCAACGACTTCCCGCTCAAAAGTTCAAGCCGCACAAGTTCATTTCTCGGAAACCACGCTTATTGGCCATTTTGGCATTTTTTAAAGCCGTCAAGCAACGAGAGAATTCGGATATAAATCTATTGTTCGGTTAATTCTCAAATACATCTCGACTCTTCATGACCCGCACAGTTTCTAGAATGAAAATAAAATAGAAAGAGAACATTAATTACGAGTACAATCAAACAGCTAACAGCACCAGCTTGTTACTGCAGCTTAACTGGCAAACTCTATCGGAGAAACAAATACATGTAATAGTGATCTCGACGCTATTCCAGCTTCTACTGTACGTCAGCCGCTTGAATGGTCACACGTAGTTTTAGTCATCATATCTTGTAACATATTCTATCTTGGCAAAGTCTATCCAGACGCAATTAGACCTTAAAGGAAAGAAAAGCCAAATTTCGAATCTCTATACCTGTCGGTTATCGATAATCTATTGGAATAGTGGAAATCCATTTCTGGACAGAGGTTTTTTGATTTACCGAAATTAGCCCAAACATTTAAATGTACATCTACACTCTTATACAATCTTGGTAGTTTTTAACCACTCTCCTTTAAGTAAAAAAAAAGATCATTCTAACATTCAATCAACATCCATATTTTCGGTTTCAGCATTTACACTTACATAGCCAAATGTGTTATCAGGGCTGTACCTTAGCGGTCGCTAGGTCGCAAATGCGACCTGAAAATCGGCCGTGCGACCTGGGATTTTGATCAGGTCGCAGGCCGTGCGACTTACTTTTTGGCCTTATTTATGCCAATGTATGCGTGGTTTCATGTAAGCAAAAGGTGTTTAGGCCAAAATGGTCAAACGGTTTTTAGCCACGGCTTGCTGTGCAAGACGTGGATTGTAAAAACTGCTAGTTTGTGCTTATATTGCTTATATAAGCAAAGGTATGACTGCTTATATTTTACATTTAAACAGTTGCCTTGCAGTCGCTTCTGCGATGAAATCTTGATTATGACGTCATAATCAAAACACAACACAGTGGTTGTCCTGTTTTACACACCATATTATCAATATAATGAAATTCATTATTTTCATTCCTATTCACATATCTCATTAAAATGCCTTTGAATGAATAATTGTTGGCCGCTTACATTGTTTGCACAAGAACGACTACAATTAAGCATTTTCTGGTTGTCTGATTTGCAAAGTGCTGATTTCTTAGTAATTTACATTTAATTTGAAAATATATAGGTTATCATAATGCAACAATAATTTAGGTAAATTACATAAGTAATTATGAAAAATGGTATAACTTTTACTTGAGATTTGATGAGATTGTGGGATTGGGTCGGACTTTAATGAAATCTTGTATGTTATTTCATCAATACTTGGGTATTCAAATCTAGCATGTACCTGTATTTTTGATATAAGCAAAGTTATGGCGTGTTTATAAGCATGTTTTTATTATCGAATGGATAGTGCAAAGATTGAGTGTTCACTATGATGGATTCCGAGTTGAATAGATTAATCAATCAAATTGGACTTGGGTGTTTCCTAGGCAAAATCTTGATTCGAATTCCTTTTTGAAATAAACAATCAAGCTCTTGAAAAAGTGCCGTGAATGAGACATGTGCAAGTTGTGGCACACTGTCCTTGGACAGTCTTGTTTTCACACCAATCTTGCTATAAAACATTTTATCATTTCAATGAAAAACAGTGCGCATTAAAAACACCGCATAATTTTGCCTAATTGTAACCGCCTCTTTAGGCCTTATTTCGATATTTTGTTCATATTAAGTTTAGATATATTTAAGAACGTTGTCACATATGTGCAGTGCTCATTTGATTCGTACTTTGTAGTTATTGCCTTGCATTCAATGTTAATCAATTACCGGTACACTTTCCGATCCATATTTGATAGCTCATAAGGAAATAGAACGTTTTGAAAATGTCTGATCTAAAAAAAAAAAAAAAAAACGCTCGCGCCTTCGGCGCTCGCATCCCGAATTAAGTATTTGATTAATCCGGCACACTCAGTTGACTGGAACTTTTAGGTTGAGTTTATCATAGTTATATACACTCTGTCCTATAATTGAGCGCACTGGTGTCATTTCCCCAGCGCAGTGTTCAAGATATAGAGCGCCCGAGGATGCTTAATCTTAGAGCGGCATATACATCCCTACCATTCATCTTTCAATTATGCTTCTTGCGACCTGAAAATCCGCCGTGCGACCTGCTTTTTTCAGCAGGTCGCACGGCTGCGACCTAGAATTTAAGTTAAGGTACAGCCCTGTGTTATTGTTAACTTCCGGGTAGGCGAATCTACGAGCGTAGTCAAACGTGTCAAAAGGGACCACTGTAAGTCAAGCGTGGAGATAACCATAATCTGAATGATCTAAGACACATGGCTGATCTATTTACAGCTACTACTTAGACTGGCCCGGTGCTTCACTGTGAGTCCGAAGTTATGAACTTTGAATTTTAAATATTGGCAATGTTGCACCATTTCCATAGAAAAAATACATGAAGTGTCCATCGTATGGAAAGAATAATGATATACAAAGAAATAGACTGACGAACTGAAAAATTACACCCAAATTCTACGAGTATAGCCACCTACCGCTCCGGTTAGTGCCTAATCAATTTTGACAAAGGCTGAAGGAGATGGGCGATATAAGGGGATTCTTGTTTTCAATAGATCTATACTATCTCTATGGTTGCCTTTCTATTGTCAACATTAAACATTTTCATGTTTTGTTAATTCATGTCAATAAAAAGAAAAAAATATCTTAAATGTGCTTCTTTTTATTTTTTAATCCAAACAATTAAAAATGCGAGAAGTCACATTTTATTTTCCCTTTCAGCACCTCAGGGAACTGACCATGTATACGAGTTGTTGAAGTTGTTCCGAAACGAACAGACAATCGGTTAGAGTTAAAAGACAAGTGTACGCTGCGATTTATCCTGTGAAATATCTATTCGAGTTGGAAAAACTTTCTTGCTGACAATTTTATAGAATAGAACAAATATGAAAATTGTAACTTTATTTGAAGTAATTATTCATTGAAATGAAATATTCACCTAATGGAAACACTGCTTTGAGCAAATGAAGTTTAAAAACAGGAATATATTTATTTGTGTAAATATTCAGAGGGGATTGAAGTATTGGTAAGTATGTTTGCATGCTAGCAATGGATTATTGACAACGGGTGGTTTTCAGAGAATTTGAAACACTTCAACGACAATTCCTAATTTAACAATCAACCATACAATTTTCTTCTAAATGTTATTTATTTATGTAAACCGTTTAAACACCGTTTTTTTTCATATTGAAAGATAGTTTGAAAACTGATTATAATGCGTAAATTGATTACATTGCCACACGTTACCTAAACAACAGACCCTTTTATCATATGATTGGTTGAAATAACTATTTGTCCCGTCAATAAAACGCTGTGTTATGAATTTGCACATCAAAAAATAGACATAAAAAGTGTTATCTTGTGTGATTCTGGCCTACTGAGCACAAATCTGAAGTATTTTTCTTTCCATCAGGTCAACTTTTTATAATTTTATTACATGCATATTTGTCTTATCCTTGCTGTTTTTTTATCAAAATTATGCTATTTTTAAAGTTAGTTTATTCTAAAGTATTCGAAATAATGATTATACTAGAAGGTACTATCGCAAACAGACAAAGGAACATATTATCTTTAAACTGGCATTCAAATAATTGGATATTTAAAAAAGAGATAACTTGACACTTCACTTTTTTCTATAAAAATGTTTTACACTATCATAAAATTGTATTTAAGTTGCATAGAAAAGCAAATGTCGACGTTGAATTTAGAAATCGATTTCATTGAGTGTGATCAAACATATCATAATATGAAACTCTTATTTTCGCTTTCACTTACTCCGATTTAAATGATCGCTACATTTTGCTAGATATTACTAGATATTGCATCATATTTTGAAATTGAAAGACATATTTTCGCGAAAATTATGACATAGTTATTATAATTAGGGTACTGTAGAGTCGTTTGAGATGCACCATGGTCCGCCATTTTGAAAGTGCGCGACCTAGGGGTTAAGTTAACTTTTGTTGTTTCTGTTGAATAGAGGCAAACGAAAGCTTACTTTCCTTTGTCGATTATGTTTGGCCAATATTTCGACAATAACGTAGAATTCATACTTAAATACGAATTGAAGAATACTTATCATTTCTTAAGCATTAGAATACTCTATGTAAGGTCATCAAAAACAAATAGGAAAACAATATATATTTTAAATTTTATTCAAGCAATGGGCGAGTTTGTGGGAGTACACTTTCGGTACTCAAGTATTTTCAGTATTTGTCTTTTTCAGGACTGCTCATAATCCACCGCTCATGATCCACCATTTTTCTTTTTTAGTTTCGATGTGAGGAGTACATATATAAGCTAAGATTTCATGGTGTTAAAGTATACAATAGCAAGAACTGTGCTTCTGATTTTGACTCCACTTCTTTCAGTACAACTATTTGGTCACAGCGGCAGACTCATTTCCTTGATTGTGTCACCACTAAAGATATATCCAACCTAACAGGCACATCCAGAGTTAGGTAGTACGAACGCGCATAAAATGTCCCGTGAGCATTGGAGTGACCATAGCGCTCGTCTTGGAAAGATTAAAGACATATCAAAGGAATGGTTATTTTTCCACAGTCTGGATCTAAACACTGTGGGAGATATATTTAATAGGGGGTGGGTTAGTTTGAATCCATAATTTAGCGGGTTTATCATCCCATTATTCTATGAAACTATGAGAAATACTAGAAGGACGGGGTGACAGATAGTAATTTCATAATTTTAATATATTTAAAAACGCCTCAGCTATCCCGAGTTAGAAAACGTCATATTATAACAGAATTGCATATGAAAACATAGCGCATAAAGTAGGAGCTATGTTGTTGGTTATGCACTCAACACTCCTTAAAATGACATATTGGGGATTCCATAGTTCCATTACGACTTGTTTTTTGTTCTTCATATATATGCCTAAATCAGTAATATAACCCTGTAAAATTAATATCATATTAATAAATCCATAAGGAAATATTATCGATGACAGCACATTTCCAAAAGTGAAGGATTTAACATGTCGTTTGAAGTGATTTTAGTTACGAATCTGCTCTTATTGTATTTGAATACACGTGCACCTATCAGAATAAATAACTGAAACAAAAACAATGCTTGGGGAACGCAGGCCTCTATTATATAAGTGGACTACACACTTTTACGCGTTGTATTTTTATAAACAAAGCTTTCCCCTAATATTATTTCTTTTCTTTAATGGCTTAATAGGTTAAATAAGAAAATACTAAGTCGCAATTTCGCAAATTCTTAAGTTTCTAACGAATTGTACTGGCATAAACATTATTTAGTATCACGACAGCTTTCAGATTTGTTTGAGTTAATAGAAAGAAAAACTATCTACTATATAAAAGTATAAATGAAAATCATTATGTCTCAACAGCCATTGGATTGCTAAGGGATATTCAGACATACACTCATCGAATGTCGAGTAAAAAGAATATTTTTATATATTTGAACTTTTAATGTGAATGATTGACATTGTCTTTGTAAAATATATAATTCAATGTAATAAAAACCTATTTAGCTGAATAGATTATGAACAACTAAGACATTAAGGCTGAATAGGTTTGCATTGTTATTTAAAAACTGTTCATATCAGAACCATTGAAAATTATCAAAAGGCATAAAATAAATTTTAAAAAATGCTAAAAAGACGTGACTGATAAGTTTAGAGTCATAATCAGCGTTATCGAGTCTATAAAGTAGCCATCACTTCATTCATGTATATTGTGAGTGACACCGTTAAAAGCGGCGGTCAATCGATCGAGTCTCGATATTTCTCAGTCCAACCTAACGTGTAAACATGTAATGTAACAAATATATCATAATAGTAAATGGAAAAGTGCAAATATCTGCCCTCCACCAAAGCGAAACCCTCCAAAAACCATCGAGAAAAATATCCGGCCTATTTCCCTTACACCTATACTCGCGAATGAGCTCGAACGTTTCGTGGCCAAATGGATAAAAACCGAGTTAAAACAGCAAGACCCGCTACAGTTTGGAAATCGCCCCAAAGTTTCTACTACACATCTCCTTGTCGATCTCATCCATCATTGGCCAAAGGCTCTCGATGAAGGGAAGAGTATCCAAGCGGTTTTTCTCGACTTTACGAAAGCTTTCGATAAGATTGACCACACAATCTTGTTGAAAAAGTACGCGCATCTCTCCTCTCCATCTCTCCTCTCGCCCATCTCTCCTCCGTTGGATAGCGAGCTTTTTATGTGAACAAAAGCAATGTGTAAAGATAGGAGATTTTGTATCATCATTGGTTACGCTTAATGGCGCCGTGCCCCAAGGTGCTATATTGGGGTTAGAAGCCTTCTTACAAATGATTAAGGATATGAGCTCACGGCTACCCATTTACAAATATGTAGACGACTCTACCTTGTTCGAAGTAGACCCCGTAAACGCGAATGAGAGAAACCTCCAACACGCTATGAACGAAACTGTACAGTGGACTCGGGAAAACGGCATGGTTTTAAACCCCAGCAAAACGTACGAAATAGTGATCGCAGGCCGAAAACCGCAAACCGCCCCTCCTGTCACGATCGGAGATAGAACCATCGAGCGTGTTACGGCTACTAAACTCGTGGGAGTGCACATTCAATCGGACTTAAAGTGGGATATACACGTCAGCTACATGGTCTCAAAGGCATCAAAGAAACTCCACTTTTTATCAACCTTGAAGAAGTCCCGAATGAATAGTAAAGACCTCGTGAACT
>LQRL01140677.1:15969-31167 GCA_001703475.1 Hydroides elegans
TTATACATCTATAGTTCGTTCACAGCTAGAATACGCGGCCCCTGTATTCGCAACGTCGCTACCAAACTGTCTAGTCGAAAAACTAGAATCTATCCAAAAACGGGCAATGTTCATCATCTTCCCAGGTCTGGACTACATAGAGGCGTTAAAAAAGCAAACATTGTGACCCTAGAAGAACGCAGAATGAATATATGCAAGACGTTCTTTCAAAGTATTCAGTGTCAAGACAGCGTTTTAAATAGCCTTTTACCGAAACAGCGACAAAGTAATTTTAGTCTCAGAAAGAAAACAAAATACGACAAACCAAAATGTAAAACAAATCGTTTTAAAAACTCATTCATACCATATAGTTTGTATAACTTCCAGTGATAAACTCTCAGTATTGCATAGAATCAGTATTCTAGTCTAGTCAACAAATTATGTTCACATTACAACATGATATACTATGTATTTTATTTGTCAATCAATTCAATAAGATGCATGTTTTTATGTACATTTTATTGCAAATGAAATAAAACGCATTATTATTATTAAAGAAAAAATAAAATAAATAAATAAATATACCATTCACTCCGAATCTTTACTAAATGGCTATTGATCCTAGACATAAGCTTATATTAGGCTCTTAATCTTCGGCTTGATTATCATTTCACCAATCGGCCAAATACAATTTTAGTTGGGGCCCTTCTGGTTCAATTCATGGTCTAACGGGTTCAACGCTGTTCTATAATCATGAAATCACTTAGCTTATAACGCAAATAATCACATTAACAATCGTTTTAGTCATTTAATTCAAAGCTATAATAACCTAGTGATTTGTCGGAAAACTTTACTGCAATTTATTTATATCATTCTTATTATTGATATCAATATACACGCAATATTTTCTCAACAGCTTTTTATTAACTTTAAATATTTGTGGGAGCAAGGACACCAGTCGCAATAAATAACATAATGTGCCCCCTGTTAAAAAAACAATGAATAGCTAGTTTGCTAAAAGTGTAAGTCTTCCGATAATTTATTATTTTGTTGAATTAAATGTTCAACAAATATTGTGGATTTTAGATATATGCCGTTTATAAATAAACCATACCATAAATTGTTATGTACTGTGCCCATATGTTACCCTTTTTAGGCTCCTCATTAAAATACATTTTTGGTATCATTAGGTTTTTTCTGGATTTTTCTAATGAATAATAAATTAATTTCTTCCATTTTTGTATCACAACTAAACTTTGTTTATATATATTGCTCAATAGCGCACTTTCATATCCACAAACAAGTGATGACCACTTGTTACACAAGGTAATGCTCGTTTGACTTTCTAAATTATTGCACAAATTGAAGATTCCAAAGACAAGCATTTATGATTCATTTTACCAGCGAAATGTAAGTTTTCAACCATTCAAATCGTGATACATCAGTATTGCAGAGTATTTATCTGTAGTAAACAAGCTCGAACTATATATTGGGGTGTTAGAAGGAATATTGGAATGTTATAGCATTTCAACCATATGAATAAAACGTTTTTATAATTTATTATATGAAACTATGAGATTTATTTCACAAATAAGACACGCCCTTGGAAATTTTTGATATATATTAATGATTGCATAAAATTTGCATGCATTGCATTTCATAATGAAATAATAATATTGTTCATAATATACCGAGCGTCACTGAAAACGCAAAGCGTGTTTGATATGTGACTACAAGAAAACTATGAACACTAGAATTACAAAATTTTCAGGAAAATGTATTTGTTTATTTAAGCGTATGTTCATGTAAATCTAGTGTATCAAATGTTATCCGTTATTCCACAATTTTACCTGAAAGAGGACTACGCACCATGTCAAAAGTCACAAACTTGAAATGAATATTATTGGTCGAAGTCATCGTGTCGGGATCTTCTCGGTTGCTGAATACTTCTCAGAAGTTATATCTAGATATAAGATATATTTTTTACATTCTTATTTGTCAATGAGGATCCAGTTAATGTTATTTGGGATTTTTGGAAATGGATGCATGACGGGCATCGTTGAGGCCTATTGACGAGACCAGTTGGAAGCTTGTTCAAGCCCTGCTCGAAGATAATGATCAGGAACAGATCTGGTGATAGTAGCAACAATTTTAAACATTTATATTTTAAAATATCAATATGACTAGCATTTCGTTTCCAAACACTTGACTTGTATTCGTTCACATATCATCCTATTTAATAATTGAAATTTGTGAAAATGAAACATTTGGGTGGTTATCATTAATAATACGGGAATTGACATCGGATCGGAACAATGGACTTTTTGGACATGCAGTATGTTAGACAGATATCAATATATATTTTGTGAAAGTTTCAGTTGAAAATATTCGTCAATAAAAATGTTATGATACTTAAAACAAGCGTTGCGTTTTCAGTGACGCTCGATATTTTCACTACAGTTGACATAAAACCAAATATCATCTTGACTAAATATTTGCAACAATTCGTATGCGGTTTATTGTGATGCAGTGAATTGCTATCAGTGTAACTTATGACGATTTGATTCGTTTTTTTTTCGCAATTATGCGTCGCAGTATAAGGCCTTGATAAATTCTTTTTATTCTTTTGGAAGTGTATAAACTAACTATAACTTCACACATTTTACTTCCTCGTTCTTAACGTTAGAAATTAAAAGGCGCATGCAATGTATTTAATGGAACACATATTATATATTGATAGCTTTTTTGGCGTTTACGAAAAGTATATTTTAACTATTCCTGTATTTTAATTTTGACTAGCTTATTATCTTTGAAACATCTATGTGTAGCTTTTGAACTCGCTACAATCCATATAGCTAATTTTCATTTGAGCGTATATTTATTAAAATATCAATCCGAATCAATCAGATAGTATATCTATAGTGATGTTGTTAGTATATTGTACGTATAACAACCCAAAATAGAAGGGGTAGGTTATTGCGCATTCTAATTATATCGATGATTTAAGGCCTGTGCATATATGAGGTTGCAACCCCACATTCAAATACTGTTATTTGGACTGTTTACATGCGATACATCACTGATTTCAATTTACAAATACACAAACAAACATTCGTTATGCTGCTATAACTGTAATTTGTGTTGTGGATAAAATAATTTCATTAATAATATAAGGTGTGGATTATAATATATCTTACGCAGTTTGATCAAATACTGTGGGTATCTGTTCTCCATTTCATTATCAACCAGAGTTTGTAAACAAGTAATGTTCAACCATTTTCAAACAAATTTTACGAATAAGAATAATTCATTTACATAATAAGTTTTAAATGTTTTTTTATACAAAATATATTTATGTATATCATATAAACTTAATTGAATGACATACAATCGGCTTTTGATTTGTAGTTTTAAACATGATAGTTGCATCAACCTCAACAGCTCCTTTGGAGATTAAAAGACATCGAAGGTGCTTTATAGCTTTTGCAGCACTCTCTTTGTTTCTTGCCTTGATTTTTATTCCTGGAATCATACTTCTCAAATATGCAAACGGTGATTATGATTCTACCAGGGAACGCCAGTGAGTAGAACCATATCTGAATAGGTTCTTTGGCCGCATCATGATTATATGTTTTTAATTTTTTTAAACATTGATATATACATTTATATGGATACATCTTTCACTGAACAATAAACATTTAATAGAACAATAATGAATCTAACTTCTTAATCTAGTATGTCTATAATTGGCATTTAAAAAATAGTGATATTTGATTGTTTACATTGTAAAGCCACCTTCAAACACGCATTTACGTTTTGAATAGGACATATACAAAGCACCAACGGTTGCGTTTTTAAGATATATTAAATATATATATTTGTTATTTGCTCCAATTTTTAGTTTTATCAGTCTTTAAAGACCATAGTTTGAATTCAACTCAATTTTATTGAATAGTACAAATGTTTGAGAATCATTTTCTCGGTGCCATCCCTTTCCATCAATAATATGCAGTGTACCGACAGTTTGAACGGAAACCACGGTTCTCTGTTACACATATATACTTCAGCCAATGTAAATGCAAAATGAAAATATAGACAAAAAAAAATGTTTTGATGATTTATATTTCTAACAGATTGAGAAATTGTTATGAAGAACACGACTATGACCGGAAACAATGCGGTACTCTCGCGGAATGGGAGGAAGATAAAACCAACATGCACATCGCAGGCATCATATTTGTCACCACATCCCCTTTTGCATTTATATTTGGTCTCCTTATGCTTGCCTTCCTATTTGTTCGGCCCTGCAAAACATTGAGTGAACACACCGGATGTGCCATGGGATATGGATTTAGTGTGCTGTATATGCTCGGAGCAATATTTCTAATCGGAGGAATAACCTTATTTGTTGTTGCCATGGGAGCCCTGGATGAGAACACAGAAGATGAGTGGGTCGTTTAATTTGGTATTTAATTGAATGTTTGAAGATTATTTGAGGCTATAATGTAGTATTTTTAATGATATATTAATAGAAATTATCTGGAAAATAATAATTAGTATAAAATATGCAAACCCAGTTTACCAACAACTCCCTAGCTGATGCACCCATAATCTCTGTGTGTTCATATAACGTATATGATAACATATTATTGAGTGGCTTCAATTGCGAGGTGACTTAGCTTCACATTTTTATTATATATTTGTATGTATTACAAATTAACAACTCAGAATCCTTTTTCAGAATAACCGCATGCAACCTAGATATATATGCGAGTTTATTTCTCAATCGCGATGACTACAAGGACAAATGTGGCACGATGGATGAATGGGAGAAAGAGAAGAAGAAAATGCATACAGCTGCTGCAGTTCTGGTTGTTTTATCCGGGCTCTGTGTCCTTGGATTTGTGGGGTTGGTGCTTCGGGGATGTTACACTATGACTCGCAGAAACGCCAGCAGTGCTAACGTTGAAATGAACAACGTTTTGGTAAGACGATAGTTTTATCATGCACGCTTATTTGTTTCAGCAACAGTATCAATTCAATTAGCTGTGTGAAAATTAAACAAACACGAAGATGAAACTAAACCAAAACAAAATATAATATATGCGTTCCTAAATAGATATTTTTCAATTGCACACATAGATTGGTTAGAATTCTTGGTTTTAATCTAGCTGTTACATACATTTCAACTGTCATCATGGATGACAATCTACCAGTTAAAAGGGTTAAAAATGACAAGATACTAATATTATGCATATGATTAAGCAGCTGGTATAATGATTTCATATATTTCTCATATATTCTTCTATATTATGTTATGTATCTCTTTATTTTTCTATTCTTTTTGTTTTTTTATTTTTATCTTAATTTAATATATCGGAAAACGAGAAATATCTGTACAAAATTGGGTTTTAGTTGTTATAACTTATAATTTAATCATTCAAATATATGTCTTTTGTTTTGCTGAAACAGACAGATGCCATGCCAACGGATATTTCGCAACTCGCATATCAAGCACCAGCTTATGAGCCAACTATTGCTTATAAACAATAGGCGTATTTCCATCAACACGGAACAGCAACCCCTTGCGAAAAACAACTTCATTTCTAAATGCCTAATTAAGATAACATGAACATTCATCCAGCATATAAACATAGTGTATTTATGAATTTAAATTGAAAGGCGCCATGTAAGATTTTCCAAAAATTGTTTTAGGAAAGGGGAAATCACATATGGATAAGCAAGTAGCCACACGATGGAGGTAATGTGATCACATTAATTTTGCTGCATTAATCTAGTGATTGATTATATATGATGGAAATATATCTACGTGACATTTGGCAATTTTTTAGCGCACCATGTTAAGTTGATTTAACAATTTGCTGTACAGAGCCCTAAAATATTGTTTATCCCTATCGATACTATAATAAGAGCTCATTTAATTAATGATATATTTTGATCTAAAATATGCATGAGATGTTGCATAGAACAAAAAAACTTCTATGGGTAGAAGTCTATGTATTCATATAAATGATTTGTTAACCAACATGTATTATGGTCTTACATTATATTCGCAATTTAATTGGTAGAATTGGTAAAATGTTTATATGCGAATAAAAACTGTATGAATTTTCGATAATAGCATTTTGAATATTTTTATTTTGGTTTCTTTGCTGACGACGATTTCTTTTTAGTAAGTATAGATCTCATTGGTAGAGTCTGTAGAAATATTGTGTTTGTAAATTGTTCTTAATTTTTTGTATGCTTCCTGTTTGGTTCAATTTTATATTTTTCACTTATCGCAATAAATGGTGGACCCTTTTTTACCCCTAAATATTCTCTCATTTTGAACATTGGGTAATTTAAAGAAAGAGTAGATTCTTGCTTTTTGAACTGTAGTTGAAGCTCGTTTGATTATTTTATCAATACACCAAGAAATATTTTAGCATGATAAGAAAATTATTCTTTGTTACTTTAGATTCATGTTTCAAGTCATTAAAATATAACATGATTTTATGACCATGGCAGCTTCAAAAACAGTGTATTTAATGACAATATTATTCATTTTCAGAATAATGCGTTGCAGTAAAATTTCTTGATATATTGCTTTGATTATTTCGAAAAAGATTTTTACCTAACGCTAACCTCATAAATTAAAGACTTTTGACTTCCTTGTTCTTCACTTAAACGATGTTTACATTTTAGCCCTCAAGGGATTGTAAACGCCTAACGGCTATGAAAAGCTTTCTTTCTGAAAATAACCTATATATGATATGGGAATTATAATATTTTTCTTTGATGTTTGGTTTATCCTTGCGGTTGATTCATTGATTATTTTATAGAATTTTGACATGAATGTGGATCGATGTTATAATAATGAAATAAAGACAATCTAAAATATAATAAGGGGAAGGATAACTTTGGAAATATGTATATTTGGATAGCCAACCTTTGTCAGTATATATATTTGGGTAAACCCTAACGTATAAAATCGTTTTATAGAATACTTCGTTATATTTGATACAAATTGATTTGCAAGATTTGAGGTGTTTCGAAACTGCTAAAACTCACTAAATTTTTACAACATTGAAATGCCTGGGAATCACGTGAACGAGTTTGTTTATCATCATTGATATAGGACAACACGTGGCCTTCCTTTCTCAAATAGGTAGAACATTAAAACCGATTCCAAGGACCTGGGAAGCTTCTGCAAGTAAACCGTATTTTTTAAAACATCAATTTTGGAATCTAAGGACCATGGGGGGCTTCTGCAAGCTTCCCCCTCCCTCCCCAAGTAAACCGTATTTTTTAACCATCAATTTTGGAATCTAAAGCAAGCCTCTTGAATACTGAAAAGCAAGCCGCATGTTTGAGTTTCATTGAGAAATACATAGAAAAAAATTTTGAAGGAGAAAATGCCCGAAGAAGCTTTTCGTGTGGCCAGGCCATAGCATGCGCTTCACAAAAGAATACGATATTATTGACCTATTGAAAACCATAAATGAAATATGAGAATATGTTAGAGTCTACATGAGAAAGGCAGTTTACCGCAACATATTTCATCGAAACCATAATAGACTTCCATAAGTGAGTCATTATCTTTGGTTGTTTTATCCTTATCAATTATTCTGTTTAAGCGCGCTTCGAGGTAAATTTAATTGTATTTTAGGCGCGTTTTGCATCGTTTGAATGTCTTATTAATTTACTATTATTAATTTACTTCTATCCGACTGATTCTTAAGATTATTGTAAACCTTAAGTATAATTTGTTTTTCAGCAAAAGAGAATCGTTTACGAACCATGATGGCAAAATACTATTATAATTGAGATCGAGTCTATTGATGCGCAGTAAGAATGAAGCAATATTGAAAACTAATAATGATAGAATGTAACGGAAAATGTGGAATTAAAATTACAAATGTACTTATAAATAAAAAAACATTTGTTGATAAGAAATCTGTCAAATATCTAGTCAAAGGAAGTTTTTATTAATACCAACATTAGAATACCATGCCTTAGATTTATATTGAAATGTCTCACAACTTCCAATTCCCTTAATGAAACGATACATCGTCAGCAAAATAGACAAAATTCATACAAAAGTGTAATGCAGAGGCATGGCGTTATATAATCATAATAAAGATCATTATACATTCTATATAATACGAAGAGAAAAGTCGAATAATCTCGCTAGAGTATGGCCTTATCCTTGATCACATTTCTCATTCCAAATATAAGAGAGGTCGAACCACAAGTTTAGAACGTTTGAAATGATAGAACAAAACAAAATGAGGGCCATGGCAAGTCCCCACCAAAAACATAGAATATTTGTTCAAAAGTTTGCAATTTGACGGATATATCATTTTTAGATTAGGGTTTGGTCAGATTTTCAAACTGAACTTATAGATTTTTGCATTACTCTCAAAATAACTTTGTAATGTTAAAAAAAACCCTTCCCCTTATTATATTTTAGATGGTCCTTTTTTACTTGTATTTCACAGATTAAATGATGACTGTTGTACATACCAGAATGACTTTTGCGGACAGATATATACATCGCTGGTGCTATAGCAGTTTTGCCGTATTCTCATTGTTTCTTTCCATGGTATTTATTCCTGGAATCATTTTAATAAAAAATGCAAACGGTGATTATGATTCTGCGAAAGAACGACAGTGAGTAGGTTATTATCTGCATAGTTTTTATCATACTTAAAGTTCTAAAACCATCATATCTTATATATTTCATAGTTTTTCTATCATATATTTCATTAATATACAGTTTAACGATGTTTTGGTTCAATGTTTTACAACAACACATATTTTTTCGGTATATGTTATATATTATTTTAACTATATGAATTCACCGCAAAGACAATCATTCGAAGTCAATTGAACATTTTAAATTTCAACAGACAAATAACAATTGTGTTTATTTTTGCAACAGAAATGTCGTGAAAAACACACCCGAGAGAGATGCGGTACTCCCGCAAATTGGGAGGAATCTAAAACTGAACGAGATTCTTCACGGTTATTTGTGTATTTTTAACTGATTTGAAGGTTATACAAACCATTCGGTAAAGTGTAAATGATGTATGATATATATGATTTGTGTACATCTCATAAAATGAACTGGCACGCAATTAGGGTTAACGAAAAACATATGTATCATTATTCTATGTTCATAATACATATTTTCTTTAAAATTTGAACGAATAAATTCATTGATTGAAAATCTCATGATCACCATTTTATGTTTGATGTTATGTTTGATGTTATGCACCAGTATTTATGAAAATGTCCCTAAAATGGATGAAGTATAATATACACGTATATTCAGTATGCTGATATGCCAAGTATATGATAATATATTTTACCTGTGGATTCTATGTCAAGCAAGTTAATAAATCTTTTTTTTTAAAGCTCAATATGTATTTCCAGAATTACCGGATGCAACTTAGAAAGAAATGTATTAGAATGGTTTGATCTGGATTACACCATATGCGACACAATGGAAAACTGGGAGAAAAATAAGAAGAAAATACACACAGCTGCTGTCGTCCTCCTTGTTTTATATCATCCGATTCGTTGGTTTATTGCTTTGGGGATGTAACACTGACACTCGCAGAAACTCAGAGAAACTAACGTTGAAAATAATAACGTTTCGGTAGGATTCTGCATGTTTTTAGATGCATCAAATGTTTCAATTAAATTAGCTTATAAGCTAATTTAATACGTGTTTAGAAATATTTATGATTATTATACATATATTGGCAATGCACTCTGTATCACCAAAGCAAATAATACATATTTAGTATAACATCGCTCTCATTAACATATCATGTATTGCACAATAGATTGTAGTTCTATCGTTAACATATTTGCAATATATCAGCGTGGAATAAAATCGACTGATATTTGTTTGAAAAGGTACTGAATTAAACAATACACGCAGCATATAAAGAAACAGTAATTATTATTGCATTTTAATCTTCAATTTTTACATATACGTGTTAGATTCGTGTTAATTTTGATACCTATTTTTGATTACACAATCAAAAATAGGAAGAAATATATTAAGATGTAAAATTCGATAAAATTTTGTATTAAAGTATATAACCGATATAATAAGCTTTGCTTACAATTTCAATATTTGTTTTAACAGACAGATGCTTCGCCGACGGATAATACATGAATTACATACCAATCACCAGCTTATGAGCACCCTATTGCAAATGGATAGATTAACCATCAGCGATCAGTAACCTTGGTAAAATCAAATCTTAGAAAGTTTATGAATATGGTCTTAATGCAATTTCAAAAACAGTTGTTTGTTAGGAATTTATTTTATTGCTTATGCAATCGCATACAAAAACATCAACTTATTTAAGTATTATAATAAAATAGTTGATATTATTACATGGTCCGGCTGCATCGCTTAAAGAAATGATAAGGAATGGCTATGATGCAATATTTGTGTGTATTGCACCTGGGCTATTTTTCAATTGCACTTCCGAAAAAATGATCATGATAAGACAAAAAAATATGAATTAATGATAAATAATGGATTTCAAAATGATTAAAGATAATTTATAAGTGTAACGTTACATATTCTACCTTGATTGCCAATTTAATCAAACAATTAATAGTATCGCCCACTATGATATTGCAAAAAAAGATTTCAGTAATGATTTTCCATGTAATAAAGGGAATACAATATTCAGATTCAATATTGTAAGGTGTTAATTGCACTCAGGAGTCAAATTGTATGCACTCAGTCTTCGGCTTCGATGCATCGAATTTGACCCCTTCGCGCAATAAACCCTTAACCTTCATAATAGCCTATTAATAGTAATAGTTAGATAAAGCCAAATTAAAGTTTTGTTCATATTGCAACATCCTGTTTGTAAATCGGAATAGATATATCTCCTTTCAGGTTTCTTAATGTATTGGATAAACTTAATGACTTTATGACATCATATTTTGGATAGTATCTTTGATGAGTTTTTGCGCCTTAAGCACAGGATAAATAACAGTTTTTCTTAATCCGTAAGCATAATTTATTTCCTTACTGTAAATTTATGAAAATACCGATGCTCCGTTTCAAACGAGATATAAAAATAATGAAGATCAAGATACCCCTTAATGTACTGGAGTCGCGGCAAACAAATAGATTAAGTGTCAAATGCTTTGTTTGTATACATACAAATTGTATGCATAAATTCTGCATCCTGCTAATAAGTTCCAAATAGTAAATACATCTACCTAAAAATGGAGATAATTAAATGAAAATTAATAGTTAAACGTCTAAGAATCGTCCGCTTTCGCTTCCCATGTGAACGCCTTGCCACTTCATTTCCGTGCCTAAAACGCGTGCCGCTTCCCGTGTAAGCAAGCCCTTAAGATTCCGGGTTAAATTTAAGGGATATTTTTGCGTTAAAATTTTTCTTTACTGTCTTTGTCTTCTCTTGATCGAAGTAGGCTTTTTACAGTTTTACAGTAATTGCCGGTATGTTATCTCAATTTTGTATTTTTCAGTATTAGATTATTTTGTTTGAATATTTTTCCTATGAAAGCAGGAGATTCCAACCGCGTATTAGCAGTTTGTTGTTCTTACGTTTAAGCGAGGGTTTGTACTGAATTTATTTAATATTTCATGATGTTATGGTACTTTTCACTATTCTTAGATCACTTTCTATTTCTAGTTGCCAGTTTTCATTTAAGACCCCAACCGAAATCCGACCCGAAACCAAACCCGAAAGTGAGAATTTTGTCTTTCATAGCATAAAACCGACAACATGTATCTATATGCATACTCCAGAAGAAATATGTACAAAGTAACAAGGTAAATGCACCTTTTTTATTCAATGAATATTTTGTCTGAAATTTTGCTTTACAGTTCAACCATGCAGTTTTTAAAAATGTTGTATGATGTAAATAATCAAACTGTAATAACAATTTTTGACCACAATAGCAAGGAACAGTATGCTTTTGACGCAACTATTCTATTGATGAAGTTGTTCAACAATTGAGTTATTGTGTCACAATTGTGTTAAGTGTAAAATGTCATTTTCAATTTTCAAATTCTGTTTATGCATCGTAGAAAAAAAAGCATAGCATATTTATATATGTTCTGCTAATAAAAAATGACAGTTAAAAAAAATATTAATCAAATATAAAAAAAAAATATAGAAAAAAAAATAGAAAAAATATATATAATTATTCTGCTTATCGCAATTTTTTTTTCTTTTGTGTGCTGAATAAAATCATTCGAGTGTTCTTTAGATAAATATGGAATCTAAGGATTATCTTAACAAATACTATGCTATTCTATGACATAAAGATATATGTACCTATGTAAAAAAAAATTAAATGAAAAATGAAAAAGAGATAATGGAATTTAAAAATCAATATATAAAAACATAGAAACAAAAGAGGAAATGTTGAAATAAAAGTTGTAAGAAATGGATGCAGAGAGCATTTGTTCTATTTCACTTCATAAATATTCTTGAATTTTAATTTGATGGAACTGGGTGTAAGAATTCTGGTGTACAAACATGTAGAATCATGGGTTCTTATCTAGGGTCGTGCTACTTAATCTCAACCTTCCCTCCATATGACTGTTCGAGGAGGAATCACACCTCTAAAAATCACCAGTGTTAACACGAGGTATAAAACAGTAACCAAGATAATAAGTATTCAATCAACACTTTAAAACTTTAAAAACAATATTTACAAAACCCATTATGTTCGGTTCCGGAACAAACCAACGAGCTTTCATTTGATGAAAAAAAGTGCTGGATGAAGGAAGTCTCGCCTTGTTGCTGCCTACATACATATTCTTTTTAAGTGCTTGGATTCGAATTTCTTCATGGTTTTTCATCACAACGTTACCGACTATTGTTCTCCATTTGAAAATACTTAATATAAATTTTATTTAAATGGTTACTACCGAAAATTATTCTTTCTTTATTTCTAATGAGTCTATCAAATGTCAATCATAAATTAATGGCTTTTCAATTTTTATATTTGTTTATCTTGATTTAATTAAAGCATTGTTATTGTTTTGACATCCTCTGTTTCTTACTTTTTTACCCTCGCAGTGTGCGCTTTAGCCGGAGTTGAATCTGGTTTTCTGCATATCTAACCTGATATATATATATATTAGAGAGTTTGGGCAAAAAATTTCAGACCGGGATAACGGCGTTTTAGCACGTATGTTTTAATCTTTACCCAAATAATCTAACCACTAAAATGCTTAACATGTTAAAAACATTTATTCAAACTATTAATAAATTCAGTCGATTTATTTTGCAAAACGTAAGGCATAATAATTTCATTGAATAACTAAATTCTAAGTCATTATACAATGGATTGTGATTCAAATCTGCTGACCGAAACACAGTCATCCCGGAATAGTATGTTTTGCCCAAACTCTCTAATATTAGAAAGTCGATCAGGCGTTTAACAAAAAATATATTTAGCTATCTGCATGTAAATAAAACATCCGTATTTTATTATAATCTTTACTAGTAAATTAACATCGAAACAATAGATAAAATTATGTTAAAGACCCCTCACCAAAGCCGATTATATATTTGGTGAAATATTATGGTACTGTGAAACGTTGTACACATATAAACCAATACTTCTTATATTATCGCTCAATTGCGCAATAAGTGAATTTTGTGATCACTCATCATCGGTTGACGTGGACATCATTGACAAAACATTTTTTTCACAATGCCTGATTAAGTAATAAATTGGTTCGATTTGATGTTTCGACATATCATGCAAACAATGGTAACAATAAATGATGTTCTTTTAAAAATAACATCTGACTTACGTATACTCGTAATTATGCCATTTTATGGGATACTTCAATATGATAATGAATTTGTCAGTATCTAGTTGGTGAGTATGTCTGCTAAAATAAACTGAAATATCATAATCATATTGTAAAGTAAACTGGATATGTGCGCTAAAACCCCAATTTATTAATATATAATTATATTAGTTTTGCTGTTCGAGATAATGGAGATCAAAACGTTATATCAGGGTGTATCATGAGCCAGAATTATGCATTGATAACTTTAAGAGGGTACCCGAACCTCGCCTCGGAAGATTCGATTTCTCACTCGGTACTTTTTCTAGGGTACCTCAATTATGCCTCGGTAATCTTGAATTACCCTCGAAATTACCGAGGGTTTCGACCCTTATGCTACACACTTATAAAAACACTGTATTGTCAAACCCTATAACAAATGTTAATGTCCATATGTTTTTTTTTGGCCCCAACCCAAAAGTTGGGGGCCTATAGAGTTGGGGTGTCCGTCCGTCTGTCTGTCCGTCTGTCTGTCTGTCATCGCTTTCTTGTACGAGCTAGAACTTTTGAACGGAAGGTCATAGAGACTTGGTTATGGGCTCAAATGAAAGGTCTTGGGCCGTAGATGTGCCTTTTGACCATTTCGGTCAAAAACACCCTACCGGAAGTGGTCAAATCGGCCAAAATAGCCCAAAATATCGGGTTTTCAAGACTTCAGCTTGTACGGGCTAGAACTTTTGAACGGAAGGGCATAGAGACTTGGTTATGGGCTCAAATAAAAGTCTATGTCCATAGATGTGTCTTTTGACCATTTCGGTCAAAAACACCTGACCGGTAGTTATCAAATCGTGTCAAACATAGCAGTTTTCATAGGAAATATATTTAGAATCTACAAAAACCATACCCCTTCGAGTTTGGGGGCGGTTGGGGCCTGCTCGTGTTTCACAAATACTTCCTTGTTCTCGCAGGAATACTAGTTATAATTTATATAAAGACTTGATTGTGTGATCCGGACTTATTATAAATCCAAAAGTGCAAAATAAAAATGTTGAGTACATTCTAGCCATGGAACTCTTCATAGATGTTCATTCTCTGAAAACTTATAATGCATAATGAATGAACCCATTTAACTGAATTAAATAAAACATTTGTGGGCTAATCGGTTATATTTGTTTTAACTTATCTATTTCGCTTTTTACAGAATCTGACCCGGAAACAACTGAGTATACTGCTTCTTCTTACCACAATTTTAGTTTTTACCATTACTTGCTACCGCCAAAGTGTAGTGATGAAAGGGGACAATTCATCTATCGGACCAACTTTTGGAGTTATAACTGACATACAATATGCTGATATCGAAAACGGCACAGACTTTTCTCAAACAAGACACCGATTTT
>LQRL01140729.1:0-12048 GCA_001703475.1 Hydroides elegans
AAAAAATGAAAACAAACGTTGTTAAGTGCGAATGACGCAAAAACATGAAAACCCAACGCTCTAACTAACTGAGCTAACGTGGGTAACTGCTTTTGATACGGGAAATTAATGTCTTTAAATAGATAATTCTTCATAGAAGATATGTAATAAAAGGAGGAACACGAAATATTGTCAATTTAAAGTTAGTATAATTCATTAAAAAAAAATAGCGTGTTTATTAAGTCGAAGTGGACAAATGTGTGTACCTCTTAAATCAATAATAATAGTAATCACATCGTTTTAGCGGGCGTTAATGATATTTGAGTCCCTCAGTTTTCATTTGAAGCCCTTTTTTTATCATTTGAATCCCTCACATAACATTTGAGTCCCTCGCAAGCTCGGGCCTCAAATGATATGTAGCGGGCTTCAAATGATAAAATGCGGGCTTCAAATGAAAACATCGGGCCTCAAATATCATTAACGCCCGCTAAAACAACGTGATTGGTATATTAAAATGATACCAGAACCATTTAAATGAAAAACCCAGTTAATGAGATAGTTGACCAAATATCCGAAAAATTTCTGAAAATCCCGCCAATTTTCGATCATATGGTCTACTTTCTTAATCAATAAGGGTGCGTTTAAACTGATCAAACCAACCTTCAAACCAAGCTTCAAACCACTTAAGGTCGTGACGGCATTTTACGTTTTAATTATGTGATTATGTTTATTGCGTAACAATGAACTGACAGTTATTTTATTACGTTCTGGCATAATAATGGAAATTCCTTTCTATTACGTCACAATAAATGCGACATACAAATATATAAAAAGTATTATTCCACGGTGTTTGCTAGTTTTTCGAAATCAAATCTTACCTTAAATCAAGTTATTATATTAAGTATAACTAAAATATTTTTATCGCCACCGCGAACTTAAGTGGTTTGAAGCTTGGTTTGAAGGTTAGTTTGATCAGTTTAAACGCACCCTAAGGAAAATTAACACAATAGCACAATTTGATATTATATAAGTGTCCACATTTTTATATGGCAATGCACGTTTTTCATAAACGAGTGTAACAGATAAACATTTTGAAGTGACAAATCTAAATTCATTGTGATACGCTTAGCTTTTTTAACAATGAAATAAATTTCACTCTTTGATTGACCACAATCAGAAGAAGGTGGTGTGAACACATGGAGAGCCTGTTCCTTCGTCTCTCCATACTTGATTTCTTCAAATGGAAAGCTGGATCTGGCATTTGCGCTTTCTGAAACAACGCCACATTTACATCGAACCCTTGATTTGTTAACCTTTTGTAACATATGACGAATTTTTGTATTTGTATTATAATGATAACAACTTGTTTGCTTTTATGATACTAGTAGTTTACCAAGATAGAATATATCATAGCATAGGCTAGAATATACCTCTGGTTGCAAAATTGATATGCGATGTGATCACTTCCGAGGGACCCATTCGATGAGAAAACCGAGATGGAGAGAGTGCATGGTCCAATTGCTATAAAATAATGAATGAAGATGATTATATACAACATCTATTAATTATTTGGAGCCGTAAATGTCAATTTAAAACTGTTCCAAATAGGCAAGTGTAGTTTGTACTACGTCGCTTTCAGGTGATACCTTTACCAGCGACTCTAACGTCTTGACGTCAGGTGGACAGATTTCAAGCTAGAAAGAAAGGAACAACACACCTTTTGCAAAGTGTTGATTTTTGGATTCCGTTTTTGAAAAAAAAAACATTAAAGAGAAATAAACAACATGTTTTAGTGCCATTCCTCGTTGCAAAAACAGGGATGAGTATCGCAGCGTAAGAGTCTAGAATGCTTACTCAACCCTCACATAGAAAACAAGATATGTGGAAATAAACCAGTTGTGAATTGACCATGGGTAGATCGCTTAAAAAAAGGTAAAATTGCTATTTGTTTCAACGAATATGGATGATATCGCAGTAAACTTAATGTAAGTTTAAACAAATATTTGTTTAACTATTATCAGTTGCTGTGGCGCAATTTTGGAAACACTGGACTCTGATGCTAAATGACGCAAATTCATGAATAGACACATTATTTTGCGACATTATTTTTAAATTTTACCAAAAATTAATAAGCTTCTAAGTATCTTTTTATCATCATAATTCATTAGTTTTCATGAAACCAACATTTAATTTTGTTTAATTGTCGTTAACCTTTCTGTGTGGGTTTCGCAAGTTCGAATGCACATTAAACATTGATTTACAAACGTCTAAACATGTAAACACAACATATTTTGATCAAGCGATTACGAAAACAGTTATATATTATAGTCAAAGAATATTTTATAATTAAGCAAAATGATACAATAAATATGCCAGTGCTTGGGATCCCATCCTGTGTTGATTGAATGTTGGGCTATATCCTGTAATGGTCCCCTTTAATCCGTTTAGAGGGCTTAAATCGCTATGATGCCCGTTGTTTCGTATATGGGAAATTACCCATAGGGGGATTGATACAGGATATAGCCGAATTTTGTGAGAGGCTATTGATCTAAATCCAGTCAAACACATAAATATTTCTTTCTTCGATTCTTAGATAAATTTTCTAATTATTCAAATTGTGTTAATGTCTCGACATGTATCGGATATATATGTATATCTAAAGCATAAAATAAAACGTGCAGGTTTATGGACACTTCGGCCCCTACAACTTCGGCCCCTTTTAGACACTTCGGCCCCTCCGGTAAAGACACTTCGGCCCCTTTTGGACACTTCGGCCCCTACAACTTTGGCCCCTTTTTGAAATCAGAAAAACGTTAATATAAAGCGGTTTTATTGTTTATTTTTTAAATATTTATGTATTTTGTCGATCCTTATACTTGATTAACGCGCATTTTATTTTATTCTTTTTTTACATTTGTGGATTTTTGGAGTCAAGACACTTCGGCCCCTACAACTTCGGCCCCTACAACTTCGGCCCCTGATTTAAAAAGGAACGCCTAAATAAAAATGAATATTCTTAATAATGAAAATAAATCACATAAACCACATAAATCGAAACCGTTCAGTGATTACTCTTATTATTTTTTGTCATGGTGCTTGAGCATAATAAGTAATAAGTTAAATAATTATTTTAATTTGGTACATTTTCAAAATGAAATACATGTATAATTTAATCATAATAACAAATCTCAAAAACAGTATTATTATCAATATGTTTTCAACCCTATTCTAGGCATAGAGGCTACCTTGTGTATCGAATAAGATTGTAAAAATTTATCTCGAATAACATATTTTAAAAGAAAATAATATTTAGCAACTGAATTGAGTATGATTATAGAGGGAGTAATCAACTAGCTGTTTGGGATTATCATCAAGGCGCCAACAATATGTCCCTCTTACGTACATTCAGCATTGTTCTAAAGATAAAAGATAACACTATCGACTAAGTGATGAGGGATTAGGCTTGAGGTGAAAGGGTTATAAAAGCGTTGCTATTTGTTTCTTATTATTTTTAAAATTATTTATTTCGCTATCGACTGTTATTTTCGGGTGATCGAATAACATTTTGATTGTACGTTATGAAAAATGCGCTAATTTTATATTTTTGAATAAAAATCCCAATTTACTTTATCAAAGATATTCGAATAAAATTCATCCAGTAATAGTATTTTATTCGCATATTTGATAAATTAAGCATATTTGATATTTAAAATAAATCTCATTGAAGCGATATTTTGCAATTATAAATTGATATAGGGGTCGAAGTTATAGGGGCCGAAGTTGTACCCCTTCTGTCATAAAAAAATCATATTTATCATAGTTTCATCACCTTTAACTATTGACCAGAATTATATTTGGATTAATTTCATTTTAAGTTTAATAATTTAAACGCCCAAACCTAAAATATGAGGGAAAAAAACTAACATTTTGGAGGGGCCGAAGTTGTAGGGGCCGAAGTTTTAGGGGCCGAAGTGTCTTTTTTAGGGGCCGAAGTCTCTTTTTTTGGGCATTAGGGGCCGAAGTTGTAGGGGCCGAAGTTGTAGGGGCCGAAGTGTCCAAACACCAAACGTGCACATGTGCATCAAAAGAAAAAAACAACACAGGTCTTAAGTGAGTCAAACGCCTTACCCCTGTGATGTGACGCGAACATGCAATGGGTGAGTTTGTGGGAATACACTTTCTGTACACGAGTATTTCAGTTATTAGTCTTTTTCTGGAGCGCTCATGATCCACAATTTCCAAAACTTTCTTTTTTAAGTTTGGATGTTAGGATTTCATATTTAAGCTCAGATTTCCGTTTTTACAACATTAAATAGCGGGGACTGTTAGAGTGCCTCATATTTCGCAGTCACCTCTTTCAGTATTTTTTGGTCAGAGCGGCAGGCTCTCGCCCTGGTTTTGTCACCACTAAGTGTAAATGCATCCCAACATGCACATCCATAGTTACATGTATGTAACGCAAATGTGCTCAAAATGTCCCGCGAGCATTTCGATGACCATAGCATGCGTCTTATTTAAATCAAATAGATATCAAAGGAGCGGCATTTTTCCCACGGTCTGGCTCAAAACACAGCGGAATAAGTTTTTGACAAGAGCGGGTTCAACATCTAAGTATGCTATGAAACTTTTATTATGAGAAACAAGAAGGACAAGGCTAGTCGATAGAAATTTTTAATGTAGTGTTTAGATTTTAGACGCACATATCAACTCACCTCCTTTGTGAATTGTTTCCAATCGTCCATTTTATTGATTTAAAAGTAATAACCATGTTCAGTATTCATTAATGTTTTACAATCAAATATCTATTTTACATCACATTAAACACAAACTGCAATTTTCCCATCGATATAAGACTCATAATCGTCCATGCGCTTTTTAAAACAATGAATAAAAAATATAATTTACATGTACATGACAATATTGTCAAAATAACAGTACTGGCATAAGTCATCAGATAATCTTGCTGTATTAGTTTCTTAGCTGCATGCAACCCTATCGTGTCTTTATTAAACGAAAGATCATATTCATCGCATTCGAGGGCTTAGAAGCGTCCATATAAAGTTGCAATGCACATTTATACAGAAATTTCGAAAAATGCATATTGGATTACGATATATCGATATACAATGTATGTGTAGCTGCTTTGGGGAAAAAGTGAAGTGCGTTTGGTGAAAACGAATATATCAAATCGACTTGTATTTAATGTTTTGAGTAGATTTTGCGTATATTATGATATCGTTTCGTCTAAAAATATATATATTTATATATTTTTATTATGTATTTATTATAGGCATCATACATATTTTAGTGCCATTATCATACGAGTTATTGTGATTATTCCTTTACTTCCTTACCTTTTGGCTTTATGCTGCCTTTAAGAATTTTTTTTTTAATTAAAACAATCATATTTTTTAAATGTCATTGGACTAATTCATATTGGATTATCATATAAAATCAGTCCTCAAGTGCTCTTAGCAGCTTCATATTTATGTTGTCTTGATCAGCAGTGCACAATCATATCCAATAAATGTTTGCAGTTGATTATCATCCAATTTCCATAGAACCCTTCCTCAGTCTGATTTCATGATTTGAACAAGTTTCTGAAACGTAATTAAATGATGCGTTACTTTATGTTGTGATATTACATTCATAATAATAAAATGATATCACGTAAATTATATGAATTAAGCTTAGGTTTTATTTTTCTTCATTTCCTCGTTTGTCATTTACACAAACTATCGTAGACTACATATAAAATCATCGAATTAGTTTTCTTCTGATCACCATTTCGTTCGAAATAATCATACTCTAGTTCATTCGCATATAAACTAGAATTATCCACTATCTTTGAATTATGTGATTAACAGCAAGTTAAACATTCATGTACCTGGGTCAAAACGAATTGCGATTCACTCAGTCTCTCAATGACATCAAAATGGTCGGTGCCAGCTATCATCATAGTCTCAGCTGGACATCCGTTTTCCTCAAGTGCCTTTGCATGAAAAACTCAGAATCAACTCAAAATTCGAAAAATTCAGTCGGTATGTAAGCTTTTGATATAGATATTTCTAGATCAAGCGTAGCCGCAATAAAATGTAATGACTTGATAGTTATATCGCAACAATACAGGGTATTTAAATTCAGCAATTTCCGCTTAATATATCCTATTTACTACATGAATGATGTTTTCGTTTTTATAAACCCACCTTTGCAAATAGTTTAGACTGCAATTGGAATTGAGGTGGGTCAAGCTCCGCGTATGTAATGAGTATTTTTATGCCCTTTGCTCGTTGTGCGATTTCCTTAACATGTTTCATCGGACTCGAGAGCCAAGCGGAATCACTGGAAGAAATATTGTGAAAATTACCTTTGATAAGTTTTCTGTTATACTCTAAGAAAAAAAACATCCTCAAATAACCTGCGTCTTAAACTTGTCGTTATGTTACGCTTTCGATAAGCTGAACATTTTGAAATCGCAACGAAGTTGAAATAAAATATTGTCAAACCAATATCGCTTGCAATAATAGTATCACAATATTTTCTTTCAGTTTCGCTGCGATTAAAAATCCGCTGGGCGATTGGCACAACATTACTGTTACACTAAAACCTGCTCGTTGTACTGAGCAAACAATCTGGGTTTCTTTTAATTAGAATAATATATACGGTTTATGATAATTACCAAATACAGAGAATATACATTTACTTGACAAAGTGTATATATTAAGCTTAAAATTCAACTCACTCAGTCATTTTGATGGGCTCGTTAACATATGAGGGGACGATTGGTCTGAGATCGAATACTCCAGATACTGGAATCACACCTGAAACATATTTGAAATAAAGTTTTTTATGCATCGAAAGTTTCTGTTGATGAGGATACTATTGATATTGAACTGCTGAATATATATTGTATCCAACAATAAATACAAAAAATATATACATTAAATATATAAAGATGTATCACAAAATTGCGAAATTTACAATTGCTTTTAGGGCTTGATCATACGGGAAGCGACACGCGACAATATACTTATTTGTTCTTTATAAAACTGGCGATTCTCTGACACTCGTTTTTTAAAGAACATTTAAGCATATTGTCGCGTGTCGCTTCCCGTGTAAACAGGCCCTTACACGGATGAACGACAGATCTATACGAGCTTTCTTAAGATTTTATATATTTAATTGTGTAATAATGAAGGATATACACGCACTTTTGAGGAGCCCCGGATCGACCCCGCGTGCCGCCCAATCAACGTTGAGCATCATGGCCGCCAGATGTCCTCCCGCTGAGTGGCCAGTCACGTGAACGCCCCTGTTCAATAATTAAAATCGCCCCCAAATATCAGTTGAATAGAACCGAACTCTCAAGGCGAGTTCACGCAAAACAAAAATCCCGAAAAGAAAAGCTCAAACACCGAAAGCTCAATAACCACTTTTTAATAAAAACCTAGCAATTTATCACTTTTGTTCACGTAAAATATAGGCTTTTTACATTTTTTTTCGAGCTTTGTTTTTGCGTGAACGCGCCCATATAGTCCAGATCTGCGAACATGATGTGATTGACAAAATGTCGTCTATTCTATATTGTTTGTAATTTAGTGTAGGCCATTTGGTTATTTTACAAGGTATGTTTTTTTTTTTTATTTCGACCATGCAACGTGGATTTCTTTTTTATTTTTTTATATACAAAGCTGCAATATGTCACTTTTAGTTGCTTACTAATAAGCAAGTATCAAAAATATAAAACAACAGACATTTTGGTGATATTTCAAATCGCTACAAAAAACTGAAGATATGTGATTTTTTAAACGATGGAAAATAATTCAATTGAATCGAACTCACTTTGATTTTTTCTCTGTGGCCCACTTCAATACACAGCTCAGACCAGTGGTCACCTGATTTATGATTTCTTCCATTGTTGCTATAAAAAAATATATTATTTATTTAATAACGGTATATGTTGTGATTATTTTCAGATTAAATTTTTGTAAAATCTAAAAAGTGGACCACATACTAGTAGCGATTTTCTTTCATTTGGGTACTTTTGAGTATTATCTATGTGACATTATTATTAACGTAGTCTATTTATACCACGCTTTGTTATATTGCATGTTTATAGAATCTTTATACTTTTTGCGCATTCTATTTCGAAATTATTACAATACCTTTTGGTGCGAGATCATATCCAATTGAAACAACAGCGCAGTTTTCTCTGAGAAATGATTCCGCCATAAAGCTTGATAGAGCAAGACTGAAAATAAATGATTACATGCATGTATGGCTTTGCATTCATAAAAAAAAACGTATAAAGTTAGTCAAAATGATCAACATGTACCTGTAGATTGATGTATTCTGTTAAAAAAGTGAATTTTGTGTACAACTTTCTACATACCTGAGTTCCTGCCAGTATCCTCCATGAATGTAAACCAAAACGGAAAAACCTAAAACAAATGAAAACTAATAATAAATTAGCTTTCTAGATGCTTGAAAATATTTTTTTTCGAACAAAATTGGATAGAGATGATATAATGCCATTACAAAATATGTATTATGATTAAATTGTAATCCGACTTTCTGTATCATTTACCTATATGATATGCTAAAATTGGCAACCGTTTTTTACTGAACACCTTTTCATAGACGGATGGAAGAGATTTGTACTATTATCATTTCCGCATTAATTATCAACACTTATTTGGCGATAAGCTATTTTTACAGCTGAATCCATTGTATTTGTTCACTCTCTGACCAACCAGAATCAGGTGTCGACGGTGTAAACACATGCAATGCCTGTTCCTCCGTCTCTCCATACTTGATTTCTTCAAATGCTAAACTGGATCGGGCCTTCGCGCTTTCTGAAATAGCATATTCTTATTAAGCTTGAATTTATCATTTGATGTTGAACGATTGCTTTTTAAACGACTTTTAAGAGGGACACTCAACGATTTAATTTAAAAATGGTTATGTTCTGAAAATATGCAAGCAAGGAAAAGCTCCTAAAAGAATACACATTTACCCGAATAAATCGTTCTCAAATACGGTTTCCCGTGTGATTAAATGGTATACATGTAGATGATATCAATTTACTACTTACCAGGAACACACAGATTTCTATATTACATCATATAGTCTAGAACCTACCTTTGGTTAACACATTGATATGCGATGTGATGACTTCCGTTGGTCCCATTCGATGAGAAAACCGCGAAGGTGAGAACTCATGGTCCAATTGCTTTAAAACAATCAATGAAGGTTATTGCTTAATTTATATATCAATTTATAGGAGGAGTGTCTTGGGAGCAGTTTGCGGTGAATAAGTAACGCGCCCCCTCCCCCCCCCCTCAACAGAGTCGTCTGGACAACGTCGCGTCGGACTCGATCTGACTTTGTCTTTATTTCACTTAAACTTTTTTCGGATGGCCTTTTACGTATCGACTTTGGGAGATGAACGTTCATTTTCAGTCCCGACGTTGCAAAGAGGGTGTTCGTACGTTTGCAACCACAAAGGCCTGCCAGAAACTTTCTTATTGGCCCAAAAGATAACTTCCTCTCGACGTTGTTCTACGTCTTTCCGAGTGGGTCTCATCATTTTGTATTGATGCGATTCCACGTCCCGAAAAGTGGTTCCGTTATGGCAACGTTGCGTATGCGGGGCGCTGTAAAACCATGATACCAGATATATATCTAATAGTAACATATTCGAGAAATAGGAGAACAGAAATGAACAACAAGGACGAATATACTCAAATTATACTGAACCAATGGACGTAGATAAGAAAAGTTTTTATATATATATGCTTAAACGAACCTGCGATAAGATGCATAAGAAGAAACTGCAAGTGGTAGATGGTATTCTTATGTATACGAAAATAAATCCCTATGGGTTGTTGAAGTAGGTAGTATTCGCAAGTATAGAAGTATAAATAGCTGATAATATCATACTGGGTAATTTGTATTAGTTTTAATGTAGTGCATAATTTTGACACTCACCTCCTTTGTAAATTGTTTCCAATCGTCCATATTATTCATCAAAGATGTCCTATACTGATATCCTGCCACAATTATAATATATATTTAATTTGCCTATAACATATGTTTTATCATAAAACATGTATCCGTAATATCATAAAACGAAATCAAATATCACATCATTGGGGTACATCACATGAATATAAAATGCACTTATTCCAATATAGACTTTATATAGTCTATTGTTCATGCATTGCACTGTAAACCATAAATGAAACATGCATTTCACCTAACAATAACTGGTCGGCTTTATCACATAATCTTGCTGTGACCCTACAGCGTTTTCCGTTTTTAAATAGAATAATCATATTTAAGGTCTTAAAAGCGTGCATGAGATATGCAGTTACCTCGCACAATTGTATGCAAAAAACATTGTTACAGTATCAATTGATATAGTCACATGCATATCACAGTGGGATGTTTTTTTATAAACGTTCACGTGCATGATTTTCATTGACAAACTGGCCACACGGCAAGCTTTTCAAGCTTTGTCCCCATTACCAAACGTTATTCCAAATATGTTAAAAAAAACTTCCAAATTGTTAATACATTTGAGTAAATTATCTTTTTTTATATATAATCGCATTTTTGTATTGTACTTCTATTGAACTTTAGGTAAATATCGATTGGATTGGATTGTAATGCGTCCTGAAGCGTTTTATGGACGTGACGAGAATAACTATGATGCTCGCAATTGGGTATAGAGCGTTTCCTCCGATTAAACTACTGTCACACGATGTTCGATCACATAAAAAGTTACGTTTATTTTGCAAGGATGAAAACTACCAGACCCTATCCTCGCCAAATGGAATCACGAACTCGTTTGGACCGGATTAACATCAGGACACACACTTCCTGTTCTCCGCATCTCCTGCTGTCACTTGACGCGCCTTATGTGATCCCAGTCTACAGAAAACCTCATCATGACCTCATACTGACCTCATATTAGGTATTTTTAGGTCACCACGAGTTCATGATGAGGTTTTGTATATACTGGGATAGTATTGCGGAAAGTTGGGTCACTACGCGCGTGGGTGCCGTCTAAAGAAAGAACAGCAAGGCAGTGAGTGGACAATATCAATTTCTCAGACGATTGTGTGGACGACGTCATAGCCTGGGACACATTCCAAATTCCTGTCGTGAAAAAGAACGAATTTAACTCAAACAAAATCGCTGCTCTTCGTTGAACAGACTACCAATTGAGCGCATGTGATTGTTTGTAAGAAAACAGACAATTTGAGTGTTTCTTTCGAAAATCGGGATTTTTATTTAAAATGGGACAAATATAAATTTTGTCATTATATATTAAAATTGTTGATAAATGGTGAGATAGTACTAGCTAGTTTATTTTACGATCGTTACAAAGCTAATTTATTATAAATATATATTTTTTCCAAATATAACTATTAAGATTAGTTTGATTTTGTTAATTAACTGAATCGGAAAAAGAGGAAACTTTAGTGCGTGGCAAGACGGGGAGCATCGACCGTTTTGGGGTGGCCAGACGGGGAGCGTCAACGAGCGTTAATTTGACTTAGAAGTCGTATTGAATAAATAAAGTAAGGGCATTTCAAATGTCTTAGGGCCTGGCCACATTGGAAGCTTTTACTTGCTTTTATTTCCTAACAAAGCTGTCTTCCAATGTATTCCTTATGGGAAACTAAAAAGGCGAGTTAAAGCTACCTAACAGCTCCTTGTTTATGGTTTCCCAGAAGGAATAGATTGGAAGACAGCTTTGTCAGGTAATAAAAACAAGTAAAAGCTTCCAATGTGGCCAGGCCCTTAGGTACATGATTTAATAGACTTTCGAGGAGTATTGATTATTTGTTAGGAAACCTACAGCAAATCAAGGTCTCTGATCATTTGTTTGTCGCGACACCAGTGCATTCTTTCATTCTATTTTAAACTTTTCTCAAAACGTCATAAGATGTCAAACACTTATGCCCAGTTTCAGAGTTCGCGATTAATCTAAGATTGGCTGTTATCCGGGGATTAGTCTAAGATTAGGAAATTTTCGCGTTTCAGACCTATGGACTATAG
>LQRL01140738.1:21444-32630 GCA_001703475.1 Hydroides elegans
TTAGCGTTCGAGGTGGCGCCGCAGCCGAATCCAACCGACGCGGTAGATCGAAAGACCACAAATGCGCGGTATGTGGTAGTGACATACATCAAATCCTAAAAGAGACATGCCTAAAACGACGACACCGTCCGCTCAAAAGCGTCAGAGCGTTCCAAGGCAGGAATGATATTCTCAGTAACTTCTATCCGTGCTCATTGAAAGTATTTGAACGCTGCTCCAGGTCCACCGAACACGCCTACCAGTACATGAAAGCTCGATTCTACGGTAGGGAGGACCTGGCTGAACCTGGCGGAGCTGGTCGTCTTCATAATTCCCCGAAACCAGCAGCGACGCCAGGAGAAGGCCTGACGACATCCGCGGCCCTGCGATATACATCGTATTAAGGTACCTACGCGTGAACTTTTAAAAGTTACGTATATCAAACGCAATTAATATCACCATTATATATACATTTACATCTATAAATTATCATAACACTTTTGGAAATATGTTTCAACAACTGTAAATTAGCCATTCATTTAACTTAATCCCATCGCTCAAAAATCGTGCTGATACATTCAACATCCGATGTAAACAAAGTTTTTTTTTAAGCGACCTTTTTTACAGAAAAACTCTATTTAAAGCTTATTTATGCGACATGTAACAGTAATCAATGTAAAAATGCATAATGCATATACCGGATAATTGATTACTTGATACACCATGATGATTTTTTTGGGCCAAACTTGAGAAATCAAGATACAATCATGTCTGATTTCTCCACTGTCCCGAAACAAGAGGATATTGGAAGTCTGGGGAAGCAGATTCTCAATTCTTTGATGACAGGCCAGGCTTCTTCTGGCAGTGCTCATCCGACTCTGCCCTTCGACTTTACATTGAATCTACACAAGTCGCTTCTAGCATCCCCATCTGCAACACCACTGACTTCGCCTCTTGACATGGCCACACCTTCAAACATCGATGATATCACGCGAGTAAGTTCTTTGCAAATAGTTAACACACTGCCGGGTTTAATGTAGGCCGTGGGTATCGCTCTGTGTATGTCAAACGACTTAAACTGAGTTAAAGTTATTCAATGATAAGTTATGACTTAACCACTGGGCTTTCCATTTAGTAATTTTTGCTGTGGTAGTCAATGTTGTCGACAAATATATCTGATTGCGTAAAACACGATGACTAGGAAATATTACACTGTTCAACACTATTCATATGGTTCAATTGTAATTCACTCCTTCATATATTTAACCAAAACAGTGTGCAGCTGAAGTGGAGAAACGGAGAGCACAAGAGAAACCTTACAGTTGCTCTTTGTGTTCGAAGCGCTACGTGAATAGTGCTGGTCTCATAACACATATGTTAGCACATAAGCAGGAAAAGCAGTTCACATGTGCTACATGCCAGCAGGTTAGTGTCTCTATTATTATTGTTATACGCATCACTATTTTTTCATAGTCTTGTAAGACATGGTTTATCCCGAAGATAATACGACTACTTTACTTTAATAAGAAAAGAACAAATTACTCACATAAACAAGGTAGATTATGTTTGCGTTTGACGTGTTGTAGCCGTTCGCAACTCGACAGCAACTGCAACAACATTCAGCTCTGCACAAACCACAACAGCAAAACGCATGTCCGATTTGCTTCAAGTCCTTTTCATACAAGTCCGGTCTAGCTCATCACATGCAGGTAAGTTATCAAAACAGTTTTCCAAATGAATACTTTCGGGAAAAATAAGTATACCTATGCTCAAAACTAGATTTTCATAAGATAATGGTGCAAATTGCCATAATATTTTAGAGGCTGTAGCAGGAAATCAAAATTATTATATTCATATTATTGTATTTGACTTTGAGATGACTTAATAATTCAAAGCCCTATTAATGTACTATTATAAGTAGCCAAAAGGATCCGACAATATTTCAAACTTGAATTGTGTGATTTTGTTTGTTTTAGGAACATGATGATCGTCAGCAATACACATGTGGTGTATGTAATAAAAACTTCACTACGCGCACAAATCTCAACGCGCATATTCTGTCTCATACATACGAAGAGAAAATGCGGATTCTCGGTACAGACAATACGAATAATACACAGAACATTTCTCGAAATTCTACTGATTCATCAAATAATCGCGGTGCAAACATGGGTATGCCCAGTGCATCACAAGGCGGTCCATCTTCTATGATGGACCCATTATCGCCCGGGTTCCGTTTTCCGCTTGGAAATACCAGCATGGAGAGTGCTATGAATACCGGTTCTCCCCCTTATGGCATGAATAGACCCCCGATGTTCGATGCCAATCGCGGACTTCCCCCATTTCCTCCTGGTTTCGACGCAACGCGGTTTATGATGAGCCAACATCAGCGCTTCAATATGAGCAATGCCCCGTTACACCAACAGCAAAACCCACAGCTACAACAAGACAGAGAGCGTCAGTTCGTTGCGCCGGAAGCGGCAACATCGTCAACGCAACACCAACAAAATCGCAATATGAATCTCAATGAACCGCACATCAATATTACCGATTCCCCAAGCACCAACGAAGGTGGCTCTCCCGCTACCCATCTCCAACAACAACAACAACACCAAAACGAGCCACACATCATCCAGCCTACTACCATGGCAACTACTTCCGGTGACGGCGGTGTCAACCCCCATAGCAACAACAACAGCAACAATCCCCGTGAGCCAGACAGTGTTAACGTATGCGATTCAACCACTGATGCATCCGGTCGCAGTACCGCATTTACGCACCATCATCATCCACAGAATAATACACTGGAACAGGCTATGCGTATGCACGTTGGTGTAAGTGGTCACATGATGAATGAGAAAGAGAGGCCGTACGCGTGTAGTTATTGCCCGCGCCGCTTTACACAGAAACAGGCGCAGCGCGTGCATGAGATGCAGCACACTGGGGATAAACCGCATGAGTGCCAGTTGTGTCACAAACGGTTTGCGCAAAAGGTAAGAAGTATAGAGTTATGTGTTTTTAGATGGGCAACTTCGTGTAGATAAATAAAAAAAAAAACAACTTCTTTTTAGTCTCAACTTGATACACAGTTTTAGCTGTTGGAAAACGGAATTTATTTATATAAAGAAAGAATACGACTATATACAAATTAATCATATTTATGCATGTTCTCGCTGCAGACTGGCCTTGTGCAGCACCTAGCGATTGTCTAAATGTATAATTTTAGTACGATCTTTTTAATACAACAAACTGAATTCTCGTTCAACATAGCAAATGTTTTAATTTTATTTCTGCATTTCTCGCTATAGGCTGGTCTGGAGCAGCACCTAGTGACTCACACGGGAGAACGACCGCATGCCTGTCCCCTCTGTTCAAAGAAGTTCACACAAAAGGCGAACCTCAATCACCACCTACTGACGCATTCGGGCGAACGCAAGTTCGAGTGCAAACTGTGTGGGAGAAGGCGAGTCGATGGTTTCCGCTTGATACTTATAAATTATGGGATCGAAGTGGTGTTGCATTTAATTAATTTCAAATGAAATTTGACCATTAGGTCTAATGTTTACTAGTAAACTTTAGGATTTTTGAGCAATAGAAATAAATCAATATCCGCACATTGCTTTAATCAATATTTAACAAATCAATGGCAGTCATATATTCGGCTTTGACGCGCACTTGGGAAAATGTTGGCTTTGACATACAATGACACGCACTCATAAAACATAAGACTAGATTAAAAGGACAAAACACATTATCTTAAAATGTATATACATGTATGAATAATTCGTTTTTTTAGATTCACACAAAAGGCGAACCTGCAGACACATATTCTGACGCACACCGGAGAAAAGCCACATGCGTGTCCGATGTGCGACAAGCGCTTCACGCAAAAGGGCGGACTGATTCAGCATATGCAAACGCACTCGGGTATGTTAAAAAAATGTTTTCTAATAGGTATCCTAGTCAAAGGCTTACTCAGCATTTCGATTACCATTCAAGCACATGCGGTTTCTATTATTTGTGTGACCCTCAATCCTCTACCATTTTGACTCAATGTGTTCTGTCCGAACTTTGTCGGATTCATTCAACACATGCAGCCGCATACCCTTAATTCCCGCCAAACTCTTCAATTACACGAGTACATGCAGAAATCGCTTGTTTCAGTTTCTTAATATCTCTCCATCCCTCTGAACCTCACTCGCCCGCTTAACACTCGATCTTAATAGGTTGCGCTCTTGAAACGGCGGGTTTACCTGGTTTAAAAACGCACTGTTTTAACTTTCTCAATAAACGTCTGAATAAAGTTTCCCAATTTTATTCTCTCTCTCCTCAAACACCGAGGCATTCTAGTGTTATGTTTTCCAATCACCCAATACCCACCGCTTTGCTCATTTGAAACATCAAAAGTCTATTCTTACAATTTTTCAATCAGATGCTTGAATGCACCTTTTCTGTTTTTACCGTATTGCTCATTTAATTTTTTAAGATATAATGATGAATCGTTTCATATTTGGACGTATTGATGTATTTAGCCTTTCCTGTTCTTTCAGCTCCGACCCAAGTGCAAGTCCCGTCTTCATCCATCAGCCAAACATAAGATGTGCGGCCGCGCTGACTAGTCAACGTCATTATGACGTCACAATTAAAGAAAAGAACTAAGTTCAAAACTAAGTTCTTTGTTTGACATCAAAAACACATAAAATGTTCGTATGTTAGCGTTGTGGCAAGTTTTTTTACGTATTGTACTATCGTTAAATCGATGAACCACGAATGAATAGAATTATTCAATATTGCTTGAAAATTATAGGAATTCCGAGCCACCGTTTTTCGCTGATTCCACGGACTTGGTAGAGCTCAGAGGCCAATTTACCTCCGGATTTTCCATATGGCCCGTGAATTACAAAGGCTCGGGGCCCCGAATTTCAGCCCACAAATATATATGTTCGGGCCAGCGGGTTTGGTCTCGGGCTCCTGTAAGGGTGGAGGCCAATATGGCTCGCGCAAAATTTAATCGAATTTCGAGCCCTGCTTCGGTATGACGAGGTTCTACTGTATATAAGATTTGTTACTGCGCTAAAAATATGATTAAACAATGGTTTTTCGATTAAATATTTATGTATCCGTAGAATAGCATGTGCTAAGATGTTAAGCTATATATTTTTGGTGCTTCCAGATGCTAAGATGTTGTGCATAGCTTGATTTTATGTGTTTGAATGTTGGATTTGAATTTTCGATTAGCGGTAAATATTATATTTTCAAGTCAATTGCTTTTCTGAATAAGTCAAAACCGGAAATAGATAAACGCATGTAGTTTGCCTGAAAACATATTGTATATAGATAATGTGTTTCACATGATTGAAACACAGAACAGAACTAAATTTGAATGCTATAAACTAAACCGGGTAAACCCCGAAAAAAAAAAAAACACATGAGAACGTAACTTTTTGGTCTGTATTCGTTAAGAAGCAAATACGCTGTAGTTAGAACATATAAACAATGCATGTTTTGTTATCTCATTAAGTATGTTCCTGTATCTGAATCTAACCACTGCCGGTATTAATTATTCGAAGTTCTTGATAGATTGAGTTGTATTATACATGCATTTAAGGCATTGTCTGTTGAGTTACATGTATTGCTTTTGATGTGCTAGGAAGTCTCTGTTTAAGGTTTATGCATTTTTTTATACTCTATTGAAGATAAGTAGACTTCTAGAACAAATTAAAACAATTGCATATAAAATATGCGTATACTAAATGATGAGGGGAGGGGATTTTGGTTAGGGAACAGTCCTACTATGTCAGGTTTGTTATGCTTTGGAGACATGCGAATATCGGTAACAGAGGAGGGTATCTAGATGAATGTAAACGGCTAAGTCGTTATTCAATTTGAAATGAATTCACAGGTCGATATCCATGAGAGATGGTTGACTAGTACGTTTGATGTAACGGATTGAGGAAGGTTAACGTAATGTTCGCAACGCATTTTGAATGAGAATAGACTATCGTAATCGGGAGCATCAAGATGATGTAAATGTATATTTTAGAATATTATGTTTGTTAAATATTATGCTTATTTATACACTAATACGAGTCTGCTATACATGTTGTTATAGATATTTTAAGGAGAGGATGTGCAATAGATATGAATCTGCTCTGTATTATTGCTGTGTCTTTAAATTGTTGTTTGCCTATTAAAAAGATAGAGAAAAAGGAAATAAAATAGTCGATTAAGATTACCGATAGAAAAAACATCAAATTATATATTCTTAATATTTCTTTTGTTATGAATTCCTATTTTTACGAAATATTTTACATTTTAAAGCTTTGGAAAATATAGTTGTTTAGTGCAATAAAACCACAACAAAATGAATTTGTGATGTTTTCCTGTTCATATATTTCTTTTTTTTTCGAAATTTTTATTTGCATTTCTGAAACAACATAATTCACGGGTTATAAAATACAGCGTTCTTACATTCTTTCACACAGTTTTACATTCATACTTTACTCACTCTCGCGATATATCTTATTCTTGAATCAGGTATATGTGTGAATTTCCTGAATCGCAGCTCATAGTATATTCATTATATATTTTTTGTTGCAAAAGATTACAAATATTGACAAGATAAGGGCCTCACAAATACAATTTGCCCTACATGTGTATTATTCTTGAATAATTTTATATATATTCTGTCATGCATTTTGTTGTTCATTTTATCTAAACTATTCAACAAATATATGATTTGATAACTTATTAATGTTTTATGAATCTTCCTTTATACTATGTATCTGAGCATTTAAAACTGAATGCCCTATTTACATAATTATAATAAATATCTATATTATTTAAATAATCAAACAAAATCAATCCCACATAATATATTGAACATATATCACAAGATGTAAGCTAGGAAAGACAAGTAGTTGCAGTACATACCAAATGCCAATTCATTAATCCTACCAAAAAATCATATCACGAAGCATTATAAATATAGATATGTGTACATGTACATAATAAATTAATTACAAAACTTGCTTCTATAAATGAAATCACATTCGAGATGGGACTTAACAGTACTTCTTTGAAAGACAATCATTTGCATGATGTATACCGTAGATTCTATATGATTTCGTAATGAGTAAAATAAAGTAACTTAGTTTACACATTTTTTGTTTTAAAAAATCTAAAATTAACAAACATTGTTTTGCATCAACCACGATTTTTGCAAACAACTGGTATACGACTAGAATAATATGTGTCAAATACATTGGATGTAGGTCCATTTATTCTAAATAAAATAACTTCTTGTTTTAGAGAAAACCTTAACCGAAGCCTTTTACATTTAATATTTTAAATATATACTTTTATTGAAACATCTAAACCCTCTCTCGGAAGCAGGTTCGATATGCGTGATCTCGACTAAACATGAGTTTCGAGTTGATGCGAAAACTTTAAATTTATAAATATGTTGAGATACCATTAGCTTTGAAAAATATAACCTATTGAAAAATATGCAAATCCCCATAAACTCATTCTATAAGGCAATTATCTACATGTTTATTGATATCAACATTGGAAGTGCCACTGTCAAATTCTTTGCTACAAATTGGACACGAAATCACTTTGGCTGCTTCCTGTTTAGATTTCGCTTTTGCAAAACACGTCATTAAGTTACTTTGTGATTTCGGTGGCGCCAATTTGCCACCACTAGTCCTACTCTTTTTACTTGGATTTCCACCATTTAATTTACTACTGCTGCTACTATTGCTGCTGAAAAGAGGACGTTTTCTCTGCTGGTTATGGGATGTGGAGGGAGTACTATTTTCCTTATCTTTAGAAAAAGTCGATTTTGTTCCTGAAGGAGTTTCTTTGTTTATAGAAAACGTCGTTTTTGGTACAGTAGCGGCTTGGGTTTTTGGTGTAACCCAGTTTTTGATTGGAGAAGATTCAGAGTCACTGTTTAAAATGATCACATCTGTTTTGGAGCATTTTCCTGCTTTTACTGATGTGCTGCTTTTTCGTGTTGTCACTGATTCAAAATCGTTGTCATCAGAATCGGGTTGTATTTGATGATCGCCATTAACGTTTCTAGTAATTTTCGACTCGGAATTCGTACCATTCGGTGATGATTCCTTACTTTTCGCGTTTGTGCTTTTAACGCAAAACCTGTCCATTCCTGTTGGGGCCTTTTTACCTTTTCGTCCATTTAAACTACTTTTACTCTCACTATTTCCCGCCGTATCTTCTCTCTCCATTTCCGGTAAGAGTGATTTGCCTTTGACACAATAACGCTCCATTCCTTTCGGCACTACTTTTCTATCGCCACTTTTCCCCACATCACCACCATTTCTCGGCGAAACCGCTTTCTCTCCATCTTCCGTGTCTATATCTCCGTCTTCTCCTTCGTTACCATGGGAACTATTTTTTGGCGCGGCACGTGGTTTGAAGAAGTTTCGAATGGTGACGGGAGGTTGCGTGGCCCTGGCGAGACTCTTTTGCGAGACCTCTGCTACCGTTTCGGTTTGAAGCTGCTGCTGGGGTTTCGCTGAGGATGAGGGAGTGCTTTGAGTTGTTGTTGGTTTAACTAGAGGCTGGAAAATATAAGAAAATGAACATGAAGGGGACCATGTAGTAACAGCTTTTATGGGTTTTGCTGTTTTGAGCAATAACAACACGATTAACTTTGTGTTACATATAGTTTAATGATAATCGATTTCTCCACGGTTTCTGAATCGATTTTTGTTTTACCCACTGCTTATTAATTATAGTCTTTATATAAAACATACCAAAGGAGTAAGCTACTGAACATTTCCAAGGCACCAAAAAAATAGCCCTTCGCCTAACAGTTCAGAATAAAGCTCTTCCTTGGACCAACCTGTAGCGAAGCCGGAACACCATTTGCCGCAGCCTTATGTTGTTGTTGCGACATCAGAAACTGAGTGATCTTGTCTTGTTCAACAACTTCGCGTTCGGCAATCGGAATGAGCATATGCGGGAAACGAATACCAACGATACGCTCATATTCCGATTAAATTTCGTGACTTTTGTCCGATTCAAGGAGTCCGTGCTCTTCAAACCCAACTACACCCTCCCCTCTCCCCTTCTCTATACATACCTGTAACGACGAAGGGACCCCTCCATTACCCGCGGTCGCAGCCCTTTGTTGTTGTTGAGACATAAGAAACTGAGTTATTTTATCCTGTTCAACAACTTCACGCTCGGCTATTGGAATGAGCATATGCGGAAAACGAATGCCAACGATGCGCTCGCCGGAGTTGAGCTGAACTCGGACGACGCGGAGGCTGCTCTCTGCTTTCCTAAAATAGTGTGGAGACCATTTTCAAAATGTTATATTATTGACAAATACAGACGTCCAAGGACTATTTCCAGGACTTTCCTGGTATCATCACATCTACTTAACGCTCTGCCTATGAAGGAACAGGTGAAATAAACCATTCAAAAATAAAGGTAGATTAAGATAAACCGACATTTTGATGTTTGAACATAACGAGATTATGAAAGTAGTCTGGCGTCTTTTCTTTATAGGATAAATAATGACCTCGATCTGTATTCTTCCTCTCATTTGAGCAAAAGGATATCCGAAAGGTTCAAGAATTTATAGGTAAATAATTGAGAAAATTGGCCTATTTGTTATTAGCTAGTAAGTATCAGTCCAAAAATAATTTCATCTTACGTCAGTTTTAGCTTTGGTCCATATCGCACCAATGTGTTTTCCAAATGTGACATCATCGTCACGATTCCACCACAGAGTAGATGCATCTGGTAGCACCGTGAACCCACTGATTTTATATAAGAAAAAATGGAAAAAATCATTATACAAGATACATTATTTCGGAAATTTCTCACTCAAGGTCATAATCGCATTTCCAAACATAATGGGTGAATTTCATAGCCTACGTTTAGACTAGGGTTCGCTGAAACCAAGTCTAAACCTTCCTGAAACTATCGTCCAGACTGGGTTTGAAACTATGATGAATTTCACAGCCGTGGTCTACATTATCTATATATCTTATACATTGTAAAGAAAGTTCAGTCCGGGACATGGGAAATTCACCATAATACAATAGGATAAATCTAGTTTCTCTAAACCAAATTGATTTGAATTTCTCAGCTAAGGTCTCCAACAGGTTTACCCAAACCATGGAATCATAATGTACTTTTTCAAAGGTAAATAACTTTTACATTTTCCTACGGTTAAATTTATCGAATGATAGTAAGTATATAGTTTAATTGGTTCCATTCTTTTTCAAGGTGTGAAATACTTATTATTTTGAGTTTGCTAACTCAAATACGTGTCATGTCTCCGACTATCTATCAGTGAAGCAACTTTTTTTTTGTAAAACGAATATGTCTACGAATTACCAAAGACATATTGATTAATCTTAAGTTTCATAAGGCTAATTCAACTTAAAAGCTAAGATATAATTTCACAATAAACGACCCCCTCAAGCTTATTTATATATTTTTCAATACTGCAAAATATTGATGATGGACGCTTGAGCATCATCGAGATATTTTGGGATTAGGGTGAGGCTTTAATATTTTGCCGTCTAAGGAGGAAATAGCTCTAAAGTCGTGAATAATTTATCCTAAGATTCATGAGGCAAGTTTTACATGTTTTACTGCAAAATCTTGAAATTTGATGCCTAAGCATCATTGAGATATTAAGGGATTACGATGAGGCTTTAATATTTTGAAATCCGGCCGTATTTTGCAATCTAAGGAGGAAATAGCTCCAAAGCCGCGAATAATTTATCTCAAGTTTCATGAGACAAGTTAAACATGTACATTAAGAGATAATTTCATAATAATAGACCACTTAATGCTCCATAATATATATTTTAATAATGCAAAATCTTGAAATTGGATGCCTAAGCATCATTGAGATATTCAGGGATTGCGATGAGGCTTTAATATTTTGAAATCCGGCCGTTTTTTGCAATCTAAGGAGGAAATAGCTCAACAGTCGTGAATAATTTATCTTAAGTTTCATGAGGCAAGTTAAACATGTATATTAAGAGATAATTTCATAATAATAGACCCCTTTATGCTCCATAATATATATTTTAATACTGCAAAATCTTAAAATTTGATGCCTAAGCATCTTCGAGATATTTAGGGATTACGATTAGGTCTTAGGTCTCCGAAATCCGGTCGTATTTTTCAACATTCGTCGGAAGTAGTCTGAC
>LQRL01140742.1:0-51725 GCA_001703475.1 Hydroides elegans
TCACTGATGAAACGTCTCTCCAAAGCCAACGTCCGGTCAAAGCTTGGTCGTTGATACTTTTCCACGTCTCTGCTGATCTATAACATTTATATAATAAAAAATGTCAATTTTATAATTCAAAATTGTTGTCCATGTCATTGATGAAACGTCTTCCCAAAGCCAACGTCCGGTCAAAGCTAGATCGTTGATACTTATCCACGTCTCTGCTGATCTATAACATTTATTTGATAAAAATGTCGATTTTTTAATTCAAAATTGTTGTCCATGTCACTGATGACCCGTCTCCCCAAAGCCAACGTCCGGTCAAAGCTAGGTCGCTGACACTAATCCAAGTTTCTACTGATCTAAAAAATACATTTGATAAAAATTGTATAAAAAAGGATAAATTTCAATGAAAAACATAATCAGCATCACTAGTTAATTTCTACTGATCTAAAGAATTACATTTAATGAAAATTGTATAAAAAGGGATAATTTGCAATGCAAAACATAATCAGCATCACTAGTTAATTTCATAAACTAACTGCAATCAGGTCTTTAATACTTATCAACGTTTCTACTGATCTAAACAATAAAATATAATCTAAAATGTAAACTATGTAAAAGGGGAGTATTTCCAATATAGAACATTTTCGATATCAATAGCTAATTTCAAGATCCGCTCATATCTAGGTTTTTGGTACTTATCCACGTCTCTGTTGTTCTACACATGTCAATGTAAGAAAATGGTCAATTATATTAAAAGGTGAGTATTTGCAATACAGATCATGTTAAATATCAATAGCTAATTTCAAGATCCGCTCACATCTAGGTTTTTGGTACTTATCCACGTTTCTACTGTTCTACACATGTCAATGTAAGAAAATGTGATCCATATTTCAGAATGCGTATATTTACAATACAAAGCATGTTAGGTATAAATGTCGAATTTAATTTAATGTTGGCAACCACCCTATCAGCAAAATATTCCAATATATCCAACACGATCGGTGCCAAGCTTTTGAGGGGATGACGTAGAAACACAATCGGTTCTACGTCAGTGTTACACAAGAGCGTACATCTTATATATAAATAAAGACAATTCGTATGATATCAGGTAACTCATTTATGAGTTTACATACACTCTTCACCATAATGAACATTATGGAAAATATATCATTGTTTAAAAAGATATGAATTTCAAATGACTATATAAAGGCAATAACAGTTTATTCCGTACATTATGGACACAACCCTTGTTAACACAAATTAAAGCAGTCAATATTATAAAAATTATTTTACAATCGAAGACGTATTAACATTCTAACCCGATAATACCATCCCCAAAACAAAATCTCACAATAACTTACTCTTCATGATTTATACAATTTGATAATAGTATGCTCAATTTCTCTCAGCAATAATTCCATACCGCAACACAAGTCATTTCTGTTATGATGTGAGCATTAAAGCCCATCATTTTTCATTGTCTATAACTTAATTTAACAATAACTGCTTTGTTAACAGTTTATGAATGTTATGAATGCTATATCAAAATTGCCCTTACCCAATAATGCCATATCCCAACACAGAGTCTTCAGTAGATTGTGTTTTCATATGAGTCAGAAAGTCCCAATCAGCTCTTAATTTGGTAATAACTGCTTCATCATAGTTTATACAAATAGTATGTCAAATTGCCCTTACCCAATAATGCCATATCCGAGCACAAAGTCTTCGGTAGATTGTGTTTTCACATGAGCCAGAAAGCCCCCATCAGCTTTTAATTTGCCCAAACCAAAAAAAAAACATGCAATAACGGCTAATCATCATAGTTAATACAAATAGTATGTCACGTCGTCCTTACCCAATTATGCCATATCCGAGCACAAAGTCTTGAGTAGATTGTGTTTTCATATGAGCCAGAAAGCCCCCGTCAGCCTGACAAAATTGATTGGCAGTTTGCCAAGTCATCGTTTCTTCTGATGCCCAGTAACAAGTCCCGCTTTCCTCGTTAACGTCGGTTTCACAAATCTCTTTTTATTAAAAATATGGTGTGTTTATGAATGAAAAATGGATATAATGGATATAGATCAAAATGCTAAAGAGTGACTAAAGTGTTGATTGTATCGATATATTTGTGTATTATAAACACATACAATATTTGTTAGCCATACACGCTATGGGATTTAACATTTATATAATTTATTTAAATACCTTTTCTGAAAACTAGAAAAACATACGTTTTTGTAATTAAAAGATGTTATCGAAATAATGCAGCATTGATCATTGATCGGTAATGATGTGTGTAACGTTGTTAAATGATATGCCGTTGAAAGAAATATTTCAATGTTATCACAAATGACAAGAGTTAAGAATGTTCATTTACGTTTCTTATCTTAGTAAGCGTTCATAGATCGACTTAATAGTAACACGATATTGATTAAAAGTATTAATTTATGATTTGAGACGTTCAAAGCAATTTATAAGCTTTCAACATATAACTTCTTCTCACCGACTGCCAAGAGGAATGAATAACCAATGCGCTTAACTTGAAATTAAAATATGGTTTATATTATCTGATGCATTTTTGTAAAAAAATCTTGTATTGCAAATAATCTCAAAACGTTATGCATAAAAAATAATGCAAAATACCTGGAACCACCATAGATGAGATCGTGGAAGAGTCATCGGCTTGCAACTAAATAGAATACACGTTATATAAACAATCGCAATACACTTCTATTTAACCATCAAATTGTATATAAACCCAGTTTATATCGCTCTTATATAAACGTTAACGTAGCAACACAACACCTTTTAGTATAAAAAAAGTGATTTTCGAAATGTTAACAATGTTAACAACCTTAAAATGAGGTGCTGAGGTGAGGGCTTAAGTAGAGGTTTTGAGACAAGGGCCAGGCTTTATATCAATTTTAAGATATGTTCCATTTAAACCGCTCTGTTCGACCATTTTAAAATATGTGGCCAATGTTGACAATTTATGATGTCATTTGTTATTTTTTATCTTATTTTCATATCAATACCTTCACCAGCCACTGCATCTGACCACTTGGACAAGACTCTGCGTCATCCGATATCGAACAACAATAACCAATTGCATCATGTACGACCCTGCTGCTACACATTGGCTCACGTGCACACATTGCTAAACATTCAAGCCTATTTGACCCTGGCAGCTCGATTGTATCCATAATAAACACACCGAATATGTATGTACAATCTGTTGTGTTATCATGTGTGTATAAATAAGCGTATTCATTTGTGGGTATTGGTGGAGCCATGTTTATGTCAGTCGTTGATAACGCAATATCGGTAAGCAAATGTAGCGTCATTATCAATATATCTATTGCTATTTGAATGATTATCATATTCTACGTTATTTCAAACTTCAACTTTCTATTATCAGAGGCCCAGCTATATCCGTGACATATATTTAATGTTAACAAGATTTGGAAGAAAAATATCAAAGGCCCGTGTCACAAATACTTTTTTCAAGTTATTTTATACTAAAATTCTTTAAAAAATACTGTTTTCAAATTATTTTATACTTTTATGGTTTCACTAACGTTCGTTGCATCTAAAACATAAATGTGTATTCAGAAAATATCTAATTGCAGGCAATATCTAACAATAACTGTGATTTATATTAATTATATGATCATATAAGATAGTGGTTAATGCACTGTTAACGTATAAATATTAGTATTTTGAGCAAATATGCATTATTATTCCAATAAAATAAACATTGGTTAATTAAATGCATAGATCAAACAGCTCAGTTAATAAAAGGCATTTTAACAGACGGATTAATCTTTATTATGTGAGATTCCGGTAATGTAGCTGAAATCAATGATATAGAAAGACATGCTTTTTAGGTCAGCGTTTGTTGTTCTATTTGTTTTTATCTGCTATTTACATGTTCTATTTCCTTTAATATCAAAGGAAATTTGCTTTGTGGATCAAACGTATTTTAAGTAAGTAGTAATGCATGAGTCATAAATCGTTTAGTCTGAACCTCCAATTTTTAAGCAGATAAAAATGTTCTCAAAACATCACGACACCAAAAGTTTTTTTTTTTCAAATCAAAACCATAAAAACTATCCTCAAACAAGCAAAGGCTATACAACTACCCAGGCATTATGTTTTCTAAATTTGTTATTATTAGTTCGCTTAAAATGCTGACATACGCGGAAACAATAGACATTAATCTGAAGATCAGTGTCTTTTATCTTAAATTGCCTTATTTTATAAACTTTCAAAAAAGTATCTTTCGTACAAGAAATAAAACTAATTTACCTAGTGTTATCTTTTCATTTCTTCATTTTCCTAGCAAACCATCTTACTTAAGACTCTTCTTACGTATTTTTTATTTTGAAAGTGAATATAGAAAATGTAAAAATGCACTATCAATTATTTTACTGTATGAATATTTCGAGTCATTTTTTTAATTTGTTAAATGTAAGACAAATCATATAAAGACAAAAATATTTAAGGTAAAATTTCAAGAAGTTTTATGTCAAAGTTCTAGAAAATAAAACAAACGTGACGAATACAAATGGGGCTCTGGAAGTTTATCATTTTTGCGATCTGAACTATTCCTAGTATGAATTTCTATGATATTTGTCTCTGATGAGATTTTTTATGGATTCGTAAAACGTAAAATAAACATCAATAGCTGACTAATATTATTAACAGTGCGCCGGCACATGGTAACTGCAACCCCTATAAATTCAAATAATATTAATTATTAACATCAGCTGTTGAGTATATATATAATTCTACAAAACAATCCAAATGATCAAAATCTCAATAAATAAAAAAAAAACACTATTGAACAAATTTCACAAATGATTTGACAAATTCACAATTGGTTTAACATATGACTTGACAAATGAATTTTTATGCTTTTAAGATTTAAAAAGTATTTTTTCATTAAAGAGTCTTTCTATACCTTAATAAAATTTCAAGCTTGCCTTTCCTAAACGTGTATTTCACAGAGCGCTATAAACAATTCACTGCAAAAATGATCTCCCCATTGGATAGGAAACATTCGCACACAATTTTCATCCACTAAAACACAGTTAATTGATAATGCATTAGTGAGCATTCAAATATATAATTTTAATGTTAATTAAGCAATTTCGATGTATCATAACAAAATATGTCGAATTGAGTTGATTGATACCTGATACTTTTACTGTGGCGTTATCGATTTTCAATGAATGCAACAATGTCCAATTGTTTATGAAAAACTGACCAGTTTCGTGGTTATGAACAATATCACTTTAACCATGCACTTTTTTGCCAATTGGTATTATATTTATGACAAATGATGATGCATAGATTTTCTAAAATGTCATTGCTTACAGGAAATAGCTTCATCTCTAATATATTATTTGTTTTTACTGCATTACACTTTTAGTGTGGATAAGCAGAAGCTGAAAATGCCATTGAAACATTTTCGAATCTATTCGACCCTGGTCAAGATAAACCAATATTTCGGAATTTTCTATTTCAAAATAATGATATATTGAAAATAAAATCAGTTTTTCAAAACAAAATTATGTTTCCTATCACAAACACAGAGTAACTTTCTTTCAGGAATTTCAGATATTTCGATTAAGTTTTATTCATTTGATATGATGCATATAACTCACTTTCTCGTTTCTCGTGCATAAAAATGTGTTAATTGTTTAAATGCGACAGCCGGTTCTCGGAGATAAAAAACACATATTTAGCACCGCCCCATACCCAAGTTACTCAAATTCAAATTACAAATCTAAAAAAAAATATAGTTACAATGTCGAGAAGGTTCGGTTGGGTCCCAGTTTGTCTAAGTCACCTGTAAACCATAACCCTACACCAAATATACTCAATTTCTAATTAAAAACACCTAGTTACCATGTCGAGAAGGCTTATTTGGATCCCAATTTGTCCAAGCCACTTGTTAACTATAACCCCACACCAAATATACTCAAATTCGAATTTCAAATTAAATAACACACACAGTAACCATGTCGAGAAGGCTGGTCTGGATCCCAGTGTTTTCAAGTAACTTGTAAACCATCGCCCCATACCCAAATAACTCAAATTCTTATTTCAAATTAAAAAAACACACATAGTTACCATGTCGGGAAGGCTGGCTTGGGTTCCAGTTTGTCCAAGTCACTTGTAAACCATAGCCCCATACTCAATTAACTAAAATTCAAATTTCAACTAAGAAAACATAGTTACCATGACGAAAAGGCTGGTCTGGATCCCAATTTGTCCAAGCCACTTGTTAACAATAACACCACACCAAATATACTCAAATTCTAATTTCAAATTTATAAAAACACAAAGTTACCATGTCGAGAAGGCTGGGATGGGTTCCAGTTTGTCCAAGTCACCGGGGAACCATCACCCCAAATAAAATTTCCTCCAGGGTCATCAATATCGTTCAGGCTTATCCATGTTTGTACTGATCTATAGTAGATATGAGATATATACAATGGATATAGATAAAAGATATAGATATGAGATATGGTTTTGTATTACTCATTATCTTTTATGAATAAATGGTTTAAGTATGAGTATAAAAACGGTATTAGTTTTGTAAATCATGTATTCATTGTTTTCATTTTTCAGTTGTTTTTCTAATTGTCGTGTATATGATTCTAAATAATAAATGAAGGATCAATTATAAACATGATACTCAATAATCACACCAACAATTTAATGTAAACCAAGTACGATTATACGTTAATCAAATACGCCAATATCATGTTGATCTATGATATCAGAAATTTGTACCGATCGGGACCAAAACCCTGATTATCCATAATGATATATATCAAAATTCTTCACTTTGTCTTACCATTGGCCCTCACCTATTCTCAGGTGAAATGTGGTTTGATATAAGTATCTTTGCTTACCCGATAAGTCCATAACTTCTCACGAATTCTTGAGTTGCATTTGTTTTGATATGAGCCATAAATCCCTCAGAAGATTGACAGAAACTATTTGCATATACCCAGTTCATGGCATGTTGTGATGTCCAATAACAAGTGTTGGTCTCTGGATTTACTGGTGTTACACAGATATGGTCTATAGGAATAAATAAGATTGACAAACTATTATAGATTCTAAATTTGAAATAACAACTTATTGATGGCATGGAACATCACAATTAAAATATTGATCACGTATGTTTATATGTTATATTCATATTTCCTCTATATTTCTTTCCCTTTGAAAAACGAATATGAGCTTATATATTATATCCATATATCCTCTATGGCTCTCCTCCTTTCCCTCTCAAAACCATGTAACACGATAATTCGACCTGTTAGTCCCTGTAGATGGTCACGCCAAATAAAGAAACGAATTTGCAGGTGCGCGGGAACAAAGTCGCCATCTGATGTGGAATTATCGCAAATATAACATTCATTTAGAATCCGAGCGAAACCAATACACGTGGACAGGTCATCGCAATAGCTAAAGCATTCACGGAAACTGAAACATGAAAATAGTTTAAAGGTTTAAATGTCGTTGCTGCATTTGATTACAGGACATGATCTTAACTATTATAACGCTATCATATCGATAATATCACACAGTATATGTTGACACAAAGCAATTATTAATATTGGCTACACAGAGCTCAATTATAACGTATTGCTATAATCAAGGGGTTATCCACTTGTTTCAAAGACTTCCAAAAATATTATATGCAGCATGCGACTTATGCATAATACCATTAATATAAAATACATATAAATAAAAACTTGAAATAAGTAGCCAACATATATTGCAATTTAAGTTCTAATTGATATTACCTCGCTATCTCTGGATTCACATGGCACTTTTGTGTCAAGAAAAATGTATCCACTTGATTTTGGTTTGTTATTGTTAATTGATCAGTTCGATTAAAATGTTTTCTTATTCCACATTGAGCGTTTGTTATTATAAACAATACATCACACAAAATCATATATATTACAGATATATCCCTTTGCAATACCATCTTAACATACATGCATGTTACATTTACATATATGCAAAATTAACGTGTCAGAATGTATATAAAATTTATTTTTCATGTGGCGCATGTATTTAAATTTCTAATGATACTCCATCATATATCACCTTTGTTCTTGTGGTAGAATAACATTTCTAAAGGGCTTAAAGGGACCAGGGTTATGTTACTCTCTTTCATACTTGTTAAGATTACAAATTCAAACACTAACTACGCTACCGTGTCCAATTTACTGGATTGATTAGATACAGGGTCTATGGAACAACAAATTAACTGTATTGGATGAGATAAGTTAAATATGGGTTGTTTTGTTATTCTAATGGATGCATCAACAAACAAACCACACAGTCGATAAAATGTATTTATCTAACATCTATGCAATTCAATATTGAATGTTTAATGGACTAAACCATCCTTACGATATAAACATAAAAAGGTAAAAAGGCCTTATTGATTTAACCTACTGCTCGGTTACTACTCTTGTTTACATATTTTGATTGTTTTGTGTTACAAAATAATAATTGCGGATGAATAATTGTCCAGAAAATGACTTGCTTTGGAACTAATTATTGCGTCGTTGACCTAATTGTATGAATAAGTAATATTGATGAATCCAATTTGGATAAATGAGCACACCAAACAAGCTATACTTTAATTTTCCAAAAAATGTATTTTTTTAAAATTATATTACGGACAGTTCAGTTTAACTGCGAATATTATTGGTATTTCGCATGTTTTATATTAAGGTTTCTTTATGATATCATGTAGATTAGTATGTTTTAATCAATTGACATATATTTTGTAATTTTTGAACTAATGTAGTCAAAGTCATAACGAGTTTAAAATAGTATTTTTCTTAATGTTTTTTGCTAACAAATATCAATTGCATATACGTTCCAGGTGAAATTTCGAAATTAATTTTCCATTTCACATATGGCAAGTTATATAATATGTCTTCATCGTTATTGTATGGGTATAATGTTGGGATTCATAGCAAATTTTCAGTCCCACAGCAAACACAAAATCTATTTGGTAGTACTTTTAACAATTTCAATGAATATCAATCATATAGATTTAGAAATACAACGTGTCTCTAGATGTGTTTAACAACGTTTATACCGTCATTCTGGCAGATAAAAATACACTAATCAAACTAAAGTTAATTAAATCGAATAGGTAAGTTAAGGTATTTGATATTTGTAAGGTTTTGCGATTATGGGTCAACTTGCCATGATACAGATAACTAAGGGCTTTGTCATATCGTACACATATGTATGTTGAAAGGACAGAATTTAGACACAACTACATTGTTTATTTTTATAATAATACTTCACATGTTTTAGGAAAAGATGGGAATGTATTGCCCGCGGGATGTGAAATGTGCAGACCGAAGGCGCAGCCTGAGGTCTGCCAATTCCACTTCCCAAGGGCAATAAATTCCCATCTTTTCTTAAAAAATATGAAGTATTATTTTTATACATGTTTTTAACAAATTTATTTGTTCAAAATGTTAACTTAACTTTTAATATTAACTTAACTTTAGAATATCAAATACGTTTCATAGTATTACCTCATATATGTGTAATCAATATCTAAAATGTTTTCAGCAAGAAACTATCAAACACACTTTTCATTTTCTAAAATGCGTTCGCGTATTGATTTTTCATAGCATGACGTTTCATCAATGAACAACACACGTGACGCAATATCGTAAACAAATCGTAGTAAAAACACGTGCTTTCTCGGTGTGGTTTGTTATCGTTTATGTATGACGCAACAGCTGGTAAAATACAGAAAATTTATTGCCCTCAAATTGTCACTATGTTTGTTACCAACACAATCAGGCAGACATGTAATAATATTTATTGTGTATTGTTTCTGTTTTATCTAGTAATATGTTGTTATATGAGTGTGGAAATTAATTCAATGTTACACCATACCTGACAAAAAGCGATTCATTGTTGTGATTGGTGCATGCAATAACGCATACTGAGTCGAAAATAGGGAATGTAGTGAAACTAGAGGTTTAAATCAATACTTTAGTTGCAGAAAGATATAAATGGCAACATATAATAAAAGGATTTATCATATATAATCATTAAACTCTAATAAGAAACGCATATCTAATTTGACTAGTAAACGAAAATGTCATTTCTGGGAAAATACATTTACTCGAAAATATAACGTCACATGCAAAACAGTGGAAAGACATTCTTAAAACATCCTTATAATCACTCTGTGACTGTTTATACATATAGAATGGGATCGGCAATGTATATAAAACAAAATCTACACATATTTATTAAAACAAATTATTTCAACATAGATTTTGCCATAGCTACATTGCTTATAAGCCCAGCTTGTATATATATTTCCAACTGTCCATTTATACATTACTTTATTTTATTAAAAGATAAGATATATGGGGTTATTCAAACAATGTTTGATTACATTTTCAAGTAATTTCATGGTACCTGTCTTACCCATAGCCAGGTTGTCAATATGATACTTGTGGTTTGCAGGCTATGAGGAGGGGCACTCAACGATTTTTTAAAATTATATAAATCTATTCATTGTTTAGTGAAAGATGATAAGATATCTTTGAAAAAACTTAATAGGCTGATTTGCATCAGAATGTTTATTCGGAAGTTGCAAGCAAGAAGTCAAAAAACACTACTGGAGCAAATATACAATCTCCTAGCAGAATACAGATTTCAAGAAATCAAATGTGTTTTAGGTATTTTTTTCTCAGATTCGTTTACATAGACTAAATTATGATACATCTGAGTAAAATAATTGTTTCGAAAAATCAATTGTTCTGTTTGGAAACAGTTGCAAGCAAGGAAGAGCTGCTGCAAGAATAAACATTTACCCGAATAAACCGTTGAGTCCCCTCGTATGGGAGTGTTTAGAGCACAGTTACTCAGTAAATTTTAAAAAGAGGAGCGTGTAAAAAAGCTACTCAAACTGAGATAATAATGGTTGATTATCATTCGGCATTTTGATTACATTCACAAATATATTTTTTACAGAGAATAAATTGATGAGACTACAAAATAGATGTAGTGTTATTACACCCCGTGAAGCTCCAGGAAGCCCTGTCACCTAAACTGAGGTTCATTGCAAGTAGGCTATAAGGCTGCATATAAGGATTATAACCGGAAGAAAAGCATACATCAAATGTCTTTAAGCATAAAGATAGCACAGGAAGAAGCCTATAATTAAATTCAACAAAATGATATGGTCATTTCCACAACGAATAATATAGCAAATTTATTTAACAATGTTTATGCAAGCTAATAATTAATCAAATACAGCAAGTAGGCTATAAAGCTGCATATAAGGATTATAACCGGAAGAAAAACATACATCAAATGTCTTTAAGCATAAAGATAACACAGGAAGAAGCCTATAATTAAATTAAACAAAATGATATGGTCATTTCCACAACGAATAATATAACAGAGTTTAGGTTTAGGCTTAGGCAGGATATTAATAAATTAAATGGTACCCGTCATGACCGCTAAAGTCGTACTTTAGGCTACATTTGACTTCCGCCAAGAGTGTAATCATCTAATATGATAATAACTTCAATGGAAAAGGCTTCAATTTCACTTAAATAATTAATTAATTAATTAAGACGGCATTATATGGTATAACCAAGATGAGTATTGCATACACTTTAATGCAATTTAGTAATCAGTAAATAATAATCCTTGTGTATATACAACCATTCTTATTTTGCTTTATAGAGTCTCGCTGCCTGAAACCTATTTAGGTTTTACTGGAAATGACAACAAAAGGTTACATTGGAATTATATGAAACTTTCTATATTTGACATTATTTGCTTCACACAGCGCTTTGGAACAAAAACAAATAGACAATATTCAATATTATAAAATTTAAAATAATAAATAATGAACTGAACATCAAATATGATTGATTCAACAATGTATATTTTTTCAAACTTTGACAACGAGACTGAAATAGATACATTATCGAGATATAAATTACCGTCGAGTGTACATATAACTTGCGTTGCAATCATTTTAAGTCTTGGTATTATTGGCAACGCTTATGTGTTTAGGATATACACAAGAAAATCCCTGTCGCCTGGAAATATGTTTCTGATATCTTTCGCAATATTGGACTTATGTGTCATTTTAACAGTCCTTCCACAGATTCCATTTATATCTTTAAATCCGCAACAAATCGGAGATACAGAGTTCATTCCGCCATTTTCATTGATGGCATCAATTTATACACTTATGATTTCATATTTAGGAATCATGATAAACATGTCGATTGATAGAATGTGGGCGGTATTTCGTCCTTTCACATATCCACATAATTGGAAAAGGCCATTAATTATTTCATCGTTATGTGTACTGTTTGGGATTGTATTATTTATATGCACCACATTATCCGACATTCTACTGGAATCCGCAGACACTATCAGAAAAATGGTCTTAAATATATGTGTGATATTTACTTTTGCCTTTATCATAGGCTCTTATACCGCCATTGTATTGAAATTACGCAAACAGAGACGTGTTAATGTTATTAAAAATAAACCAGGAAACGTCACTATTAATGCAAGAAGCACAAGGTAAATATAACTGCTTTTACGTTGTACTAATCAGCATATTTTTTATCAACTTAACCTGTTTTTAATCTAAACATTTGTCAGTATTCACAGCGTGAATATTACTTGAAACAAGCCAGCCAATGTCACCAACAATGTTAGTAACAATGTGAGAGGTGCAAGGTGAAATTGAAAATAACATATTATATTAAATTATACAAAGCATATTTTAATATATTTTACCGGTATTTAGATGATTAACATTTCGTCTATTAATGCAAAGCGTCACATTTAGTCATAAGTTGCGTAAGAGAGGGATAGCTTCTTTATATATTAATTTATTAACTTATTATACTCTACTTATTATGCTCCATTTTTTTGTAATACAAAAGAGCGTCAATCATAATAATTATATTACAAAATATTAAATTACATATTATTATTACAAAATATAAGATTATCAAGGAGTCAACTGAGAAAAGGAAATTACATGTTATCTTAGATTGGGTTTTTTTCGTAGTATTTAATACTTTTACTTTTTTCCATATAGGAAACTACAAATGCCTGCTAACGCGACGCCAAATTTGCAAAACGGTAGGACAACAGTACATAGTGACAGGAAATCTAAGACAATGAGTGACAGCCGGGATACAAAAACAATTAAGATATTTATTTCAATATCTTTGCTTTTTGTTCTATCATTTCTACCATCGGTTTTGATTCTTTTTGGCTTTGTTAGCGACTTTGCAGTTATATTTTATGCATATTTTATCAACCATTTTGGAAATCCTATTGTTTACTTTATTATTGATAAAAAGTTTAGAGAACAACTTAAGACAGATATTGAAATGCTTTGGAAATGTCTGTGGAAAACATAATTTATTTTCTGTGCATTTGTAAGATGAAGTTATAAATTATTATTATGAAAATATGAGCAGTTTTTGTCGATAAGATATGCATTATGCGCAATATATGTAATATAAGATCAATTACAGATTATGACTATTATAGTTCAAATGCAGTATGAGTGTTCTGAAATTACACACCATTGAATTAATGTTAAATTGATTGGACGTAATTGATTCTATGATATGGAAACATGATTGTTGTATTGCATGAAATTTGTATTTTTGGATATGTTTAGTTTGCCTTGTGGTTGGTGCTACGTATATGATTTGATGCATCGGTATATTTATTGTCGTTATATTACGCTTATATCTTAATAAATAATGCACTTCTTACAATTGTTGGCATGGCAACAATCGTAGTTATAAAGTGAATAATATAAAGTGTATAATATATTAGATCGGCACAATAAAATAATAATTACGATGTTATATTTTTTCATCATAGATTTACCTATTTCTCGAACAAGTACTTTGTTTCATAGCTGGACAAATATTTAAGGTTAATGGCACTGTATCCACCTTTGCCACATAAACGTAGCAACTTAAACTGGTAACAAATGACTAAGCGTTAAGCCTTCGTTTTGGAACTTGATATTCATTGCTAAACGAATTATGATCATTGTGACCAATATCATGTTGCTGTTCAATTATACACTTATAATTTTAACAAACAACTACTTTTATCTGCTTTAATTTGGAAATTGCTACTGTTTGTTTACATACAACATTTTTAACAAGTTAAAACGACTTAGAATAGTGGAAACTGCAAGTTCAGATGATAGACGCTAAGATAAGGAAAGCTAACACTTAAAAAAGATATACAAATATAATACATATAGATATAGAAATAGAAATAATAAAATATAGTGAAATTACACCCTGTGAAGCAAGAAACCCGTCGATAATCGGTTTATGTAACCTATAAGGAGATAGATAACAAACTTTAACATTTTCAATTTTACGGGGGTAGCTTTTTATTCACTTGCTTTTGGAATTTATTGTTTTCCCATATACTCTCGATATATTTCTGATTTTACATGTGATTTATAAATCTTGAGAAAAGTTATTTCACTTTTATTTTTGACTGATTTTTGTGCTTGTCGTTCGCTTGTTTCCAGCAAATCGTTCACATTTTGTCATCGCGAGAGTTGGCAACACTGGTTTACTGTGAATCTACATACTCCGGAAGGAACACATCAAGGAATACATCAAATGTGTTAAGATAACAATAGAAGAAGTCAATAATAACACAAAAAAACAATAGAAGAAGTCTATAATCGATTACAACGAGGTTATATGATAATGATAGCAATTATAACCATAGCAGTGGTTAACTTTTTATATAACATGCATTATTTAATAGTGTTTGGGCAAGATGAGAATTAATCATTTTCTACCTGTCTTGTTAATCAACAAATTGAATCTTAGGCTATCTATCTGTACCATATTAGGTGATATACAACCGGAATCCGATGACGCTATCAATAAAATGATCTTAAATATTTTTGTGATATTTACTGTTGCTTTTGTCATAATCTTCTATACCGCTATTTTATTGAAATAACGCAATCCGAAACGTCTCGATATAACTATAAAGAAAGCAAGCCATGTCACTCGCAATGCCACTATAAATAGAGTAGGCGCTAGGTAAAAAAGTTTACAAAAGGATTATATTTACATTTACATTAGGTCATAAAAAAGAAAAGTAAAATGATTTGATCCAACTATTTTGTTAAACCATTTAACCGGTAGTTGAATGATAAAAATACCGTGTATATACAACTGTCAACAAGAGATAGACAAATATTATTTTAATAGTGTTATTATGTAACAAAATAAGAATGGATTTAACATTGTGGCATAAGTGGATTCCAAGCATAGACAAACACATTGTAGCATATTTCGATCAGGTCAGGGAAACCTCAAACTCCTAAAAAAACACGATATGTTTGAAATCGTGGAACAACACTATCACGTAGTGAAATGAAATACAAAAAATAATATGGGTTGAATTAGTAAGTGTTTACTACACTTCTTTGGCCACTGACGATTCGGAGAACTCTTGAAAATGAATAAACAAAATAGCCGAGTAACAAACCTTCTAGATTTAATTTTAAAAGTGTTTGATATTTAACTAGAATTTATTCCGGTTATTAGCATACTCGGATATTTCAGACATTCAAGCCAGTTGTGCAGATGTCACTGGTGGCAATAATGTATGAAAGTATTTCCGGAATTGCCCGACCCAGGACAACGGAAATGTACGTTTTAGACATTTTTTTCAAAAAAACATTTTGAATATGTAAAATGCTGCTTCACTTGTATTTTAATGCTCTATTTTATTGTTTTTCTACAGTTTTGAAAATTGCATCGAAGCATTATATGGATCGAAAAATCACGTCAAGTGAATTTTTGGTATATCTTAAGCATAGGGTTTTCCCCAATGAAAAATAGTTTTCGTACATGTCTAAGACAATCAGATTGCAGATTCTAAAGCGTGAGTAGCAATGGTGGCCGAAAGCATATGGAGCTATTAACAGATTGAATATATTCTACACTATTGAAGAGCGTTTACGCCGCTAAAATGCCAATTAAACAGTAGCTAACTCTAGATTAAAATTAGCATACCCATTTAAAGCGTTTCACTTATATATCAATTGATTGGGCGAAAGCGCAAACCCATCGGCAGTATTTTCTTTGCCTTTTGAGATTTCTTTGATCTTGCAAACCAGGATAAAAACGGCTTTTTGGTATATATTTTTCAACATTTCCTCACTTTATTTGAGAAGCTGGGGGTAGGCTATATTGGAAATAGAATTCAAAGGTGAAAAATAGAGTAAATAGTCTGCGAGCCAACTCTTTACAATAACACCGCTTTTATTGTGAGATATGGTTAAGACTGGTCCCGAGGCTAAGCTATTCAAACACGATGTTTTTCTTCCATGTTACGATGTTCGTTTTAACGCATTTCGTATTGAAATTAATTATTTCTCATTGTTTTAAGGCAACGAAAACCTCAAATTATCTTTCTTTTTGTTCCAGTTCACAGCGAATGTGGATTAAAAATCATGTTACTTAGCCCTTTGATAATACAAACGAGGTTATCGTCAAGTGGAGTCCATATGTATAGATTTGCGAGACCATATATGACTGGACATTTCTTTTGTTCAAATGCAGTATAGTCAAAAGTTCTATGTATCATTTGTAAAACGATGAATAAGTTTCCTATTGTGCTAAAAAAATTCTATAGTCAAGCAGAAATATAAGGGATGTGTTTTTCCGTTATTGCGTATGTGACGTTATATTTTCACAATAACCTACTATTTCCAGGAAGAGCAAGGTATCGGTATTGGTTTTATTTCGTTTCTTATCAAGCAAAGCGTTTCATTTGTAATACACATATTTCACAACTCTATATATTTAGTCGATTGATTGGCACGATTTAGGGCCTTTGATCAATTTGTTCCAGTTATCGATGTGATTGATTCCAATAAATGGGATATGTTGCATTGTATCAATTTCATATTATAGGATATTTCTTAGATTACACTTTGTTTATAGATGTTACTTATGTGATTTGTATTATGCATAGTAATTTTATGTTTATCTTATACGGTTAACATAAATAATCCCTTGTTATGCTGTTCATGCGATGCTCAAGGAAGATAATTGTAGGATCTTTATATTTTGAAACCTTAGGAATAAAACAAGTTGTACCTTATAATCGACAGATCTAGATACAATGCGTTTCCGAAAATGTCATCTGTGGCAATTATTAACACATTTGAAACTCTTTAATGCACCTTTTATGAGTTCTTGTGCTTTAGATTAGTTTGGTCTTTCATAATCCGTTATTATTGATTCACTGCTATCATGATGTTAAATTCCAATCCCGATCCACATAGACATTTTTGATTTTGTTCACTTTAATACGTGAAAGGGCAAATTACATAAATACAGTTACAGTATTTTTTGCTCCATATTAATATGATAATTTATTTGAAATGTATTTCCTAACATAAAACATGTATTTTAGTTTTTTTTTCATATGCATAAAAGGATCACATGTTAGATGATCCTTTCAGTTATTATTATAGTTACATTTCATTGTATCTCGATAGCATTCCACGCGGCAAAATATAATAATAATAATAATAATAGTTTTATAGATTGCATAAATGTTGAATCGATTACAATAACATGCATACTAAATCATACAATAAGATAATATAATATATATGCTATGATTACATCGTGTTACATTTCATAGATAATAATACTAAGTGGGCTAGAGCTGACTAGTATTAGTTGATTTTTATACTAACAGTTATCGAGTGCAAATGGTAAAATTGAAGTTCTATGGCGTTTCGTTCTACATTTTGTGATTTTAACAGGTTCGTTCTTTTCGCAATCTCTTGACGCTATTTGCTGATGTCTTATTATTTTTCTTTAGTCTTTTATTTCGTTTTACATTAAGTGTGTACATGCAAAAAATCATATATAAGTACAAAATCAAATAGGATCAACTACAACAAACATACACATTATTCTGTTCATATTTGCTAATTATTTTTAATTGCAAAAAGGTTTTTCAAATCATTATACAAGGTTGTGAATTTTCCATTGCAAATTAAACATACCATTAGATTTATAGAATTGTTCTATAGTCTTATTTTTTTCTAAATTCAGCCCAAGTTATTATCTGTGGACGTATTTTAGTCGTTATTTATTTCGATCGATATCTGACATCCAAACGACGTTATGATAAATACGTCAGAGAAGACCTTAAATGTGAAGACCTTAGGTGGTTCACAATGTGTTGCATATGATATTTAGGGACTGTATTCAGAAACGTCAGTATAAAGCATGTAAAATACCAATAATGTTCATAGTTAATCGGAACCATCATGTTAATAATTTAATCAATATAATGCATTCCTTGGAAAATCAAAGTCAATGATCGGTTGATGTGCTTATTTATCAATAGTTGATCTATTTATATAACTTAATCATACAATAAGAATACAGTAAGGGCAATAACACAATGGCTATTTCCAAAGAAGGCCATTCTCTTGACAATTATTCATCTTTATTGATTATATATAACATAATATCATTTCACATATGCAATCAAGAGTAGTAAGCAACCGTTATGTTATATCAATACATCCTGTTCACTTATTTATGTATGCATAGTAAAGATGGTTTAGACAATAAGGCATTCAATATTGCATTGACATAGATGTAAGATAAATATATTTTATCGACGGTGTGGTTTCTTTGTTGATGCACCCATTATCATAACATAACAACACATCTCATTTAACAAAGCTAATATATTGTTCAATTAATCCTGTATTCAATCAATCCAGTAAATTTGAACTTAGTATTTGAACTGGTAATTTAAGGAAGTATGAAAGAAAGTAACATAACCGTGTATCCCTTCAAGCCCTAGGAAAAGGATTAATATAATTAATATAATATAATATGAAACAATCAGTCTGTTTTTAAAATGATATACAAGTTATTAGAATATGTTAAACCTAGGTTACCTTCACACATTTGCCGTCGATTGAACAGATCGATTGCTAATACATATCAATAAAATATACAGCATTGATAAATGCATTTCGGATAATTGTATTGCAATGGGATTGTTTATATCATTGTTGAGGTAAAAACGGTGGTGCAAACAAAAACATTGATATATATTATATTCAATCTATTTATATATTATATTCAATATTTATTTTAGAAATTGTTATTAATATATTAATTATATTACATAGCATTCGAATTAGCTACTTATTCATCTATTTAACCTCTGCTAAATTAGGGATCTAATTTTATATAAAACATAACAAACCGTAGGTTTTGCCTTCTCCTAGTCTTATTAACATAATGGTCTTATCATGAGCTCCCATTTTTGGTTTAATCTCTTATTCAACAACATCTAAAGAGTCGCATTGACGGCTGTTAAGAACTACGCTCATACGAATATAGTAAGGGATTATGAGGGAGGTCCAAGGCCCGATTATAGCACGATTACAGTGATTACAAAATCGCCTTAATAATATCAGTTCGAACCCGCTCCTTAGGATCGCTACAATCAAAGTATTAATCGGGTTATAATATTAGTTAAGATATTAATTTGTAAAATGTACATACGTTTTTATGATAGTGATGTATTAGCGATCATCTAAATAATGTGTATGTTTTACTATGTCTAGAACATAAAAGCAGTGGCGTTTCAGATCTCCATTGTTTTATCCTTTGCCTCGTTTTATTTGTTATTTATGAAAACTGTGCAAAGAACTAGTTTAATGATGACTGCAAATTATTTATCTCGGTGATATAGAACACCATATATTACCATACCTATGCGTTGAATGCACACATGCAGTTAAAAATGGATATTGCCGTTATTTATGATGAGGACTTGAAATCCATTGTATTCTTAAGCGTCAATCCAATACAAATAGTGCCAAGTGGTTAAACAATATGTCTTTCATATGGCGTGCGAATTATCAGATGGCATTCAACAGAAATCCATTTGTATACTTTTGTTTATATAATGGATCGGTATTACTCATTGGTGTGTGCTTGAGTTCAATATACGTTAATGACATTATCAGTATATGGTATCAGCATGAATAGGTATTACGTTTTGTCTCGATTCCAAAGTTTGTAAAAAAGGGATTAAGATGTTATATTAAACATAATTGAATCCTTATTTAAGTTATGTTTACCCTTTATTTGAAATTAAACGAACTCTATACATGTACATGTGCCGAAGCCAAAGTAATATATAATGCAAAAAATATATGCAATAGGAGCAAACTTTTTTACAGAAAAAAGAGGTATTGTTATTAATGAAATAAGCAGTTGTTATTAATAAACCATGTATTTAAGCCTGTCGACACAATGGGATATAGCTGTAATTTATATGTTCTTATGTGATACATTGTTTGCAATAATAAACGCTCAATGTGGTGTAAGAAAAGCCTTTAGTAGGATTGATCAATTAAGAAGAACAGAACCAAATAAAGTGGATATATTTTTCTACCGACAAAAGTGCCACGTGCATCCAGAGATATCGAGGTAACGTCAATTCAAACTTTGTTTGCAATTCATGTTAGCTACTTATTTTCGACGTACCAGATCGATTTTTTGTGCCATACAATAACTATCTAGAGTAATAACTGGATCAATCGTTGTGCTCAAATAATTTATGTACTGAAATTCATTATTTTGGATTTGGTATGGTGTCTTCATAATTATATTTAGAATACAAAGATCGCATTTACTTCTACATAATTGGCATGCTGGATATCATTTTCAATCAATATCTGAAACAGGTATATACCCCTAAATTATTACGATTTTTTACAATTAAGCTCTGACCAAATATCACTGATTGCTATATATTGATATATATATATGTATATTGTGTGATATTATAGGTACCAAATTATTATAGGGAACTAATGTGTTAACATTGTGCCTAGCAATTTAATACAGCCGAGGCATTTAAACCTTTGAACCTTCTTCTGATTAGCAATTGAGCCAACAACAGTATTATAACTATGTATGAATATTTAATTAGACGCACAATATTTCATAACGTTTTTTTAATAATTGTAACAATTCAATCGCAGTTGGTATGTTGATTGCAATAAAAAGATAAAAATATCTATTAACTTATATTACAGATTCATTGACTGTTTCCACTATTGCGATGGTGTAGACTCATGTGTTGGTTTCACTCAAATTCAAAATGAATGCCATATATGCGACAGTTCCACACCGGCAGAGGGCCGCTTTGTTCCAGCGCACCTGCAAAATCGCTTCCTTATTTGGAACGACTATCTACAGGAACTACCAGGTAGAACTGTTATTATTATTTTTTATTACATTTATATAGCGCATATTCTAATAAAAGCTCTATGCACAAATGTTTTGTTACACTATGGTAAAGAATATATGTATTTTTAATTAAGGGTGTGTTTTAGCCTAATCCACGTTTCAATAGCACTTACCATAAAAACAATACATTCAAAACGGCTTAGTAACACGACAATCGAGGTTCACAAAATCTTTTTGTTCCACTTGAATTGCTGAGAGAGATTTTTTTCAAAGATAGAAGATGTCCATGTCTATTTAATCGTTACAAACTGGAACAGAAAAAATTAAGAATAGCCTCGTACTCGAAAGGCATATGGCAAGTTAAAAACAACAAGAGTGCCAAAGCATGAAAAAAAGGATGCGATTTTAATAGAGCACAAGAGAGATAGAGGGAGAGAGAGAGAGAGGGAGAGAGAGAGAGAGAGGGGGGGGATAAAAAACAGAGTCACTATGTTTTGTGATAGAAGAAAAAGATATAAATGAAGAAAGAAAGCGATAGAGAAAGAGGGAAATCGTGTATGTTTAATCTTTGCGTTTTAATTTCTTGTCTTTATTCTTAAAAATATGATTAGATGTTTTAAATCAATGAAATATGTGTGTTCATGTAGACCATGTATGTGAAACACCAGTAAACCTACAGACAAACACATGTTATTGGACCTCACATTATACAATGAACTGGGATGATGCCAATCATTTTTGTCAAATTATTGGAGGATCTATGGCTCATATTAAAACACATTCGACTCAGGAATTCGTTCGAAGCTATGGACTTATCGGGTAAGCAAATGAGCTCAAATCAAACAAAATTTATCTTAAAAAATATGTGATGGGCAATTATAATACCAAATGAAGAGTTCCATATATTTAATGATACATCATTTGTCATAATTGATATAACATTCTGACACTACATAGATCAGTCAGATATTGACGTTGATTATTTGATTTACATTAGATTAATCTTTTAGTGTGAGTATTAAGTATCAGCTTTATAATTGATCATTCGTTTGTTTAGAATCACTGCCAACTAAAAAAGCGAACAAATTAATGATAATGCACCCATGATTTACCAAATTAATACCGTACATTTTTAAAACGTATATTGGACCAATCTATTCACAAAAGATATAGCATTATTTCAAAACCATACTCATACCTTCAATAGATCAGCACAAACATGATTATCCAAATATCTTCATATATATAGCATATATCTTTAATAGATCAGCACAAACATGGATAAGCCTCAACAATATGGAGGACCCTGGAAATTGGGTATGGAGCGATGGTGAACCGGTGACTTGGACCAACTGGGTTCCAAATCAACCTACTCGATTTGGTAACTATGTATTAGGATACTCATATAATTGAATGCATTAAATCTTTTATTAGCTTTCAGTTGCTATTAACTATTACGTTTTAGTCAATAATTAGAGTTAAGTTTTTTGTCTTAACTATATGCTTAAATATACATATATTGTAGCGCTTAGTGGTTAGATTCTATTGGTTAATAAGCACGTTATAAATGATCAACAATAAATAAATAAATGATAAGTATGATTTCAGGTAGCTGTATTAAAATATTTTTTACACGACAAACGAGAACTTGAGTAACACGCAAACGTAATCGAAATATATGGATAAATCTGTAATTCCTGTAAGAGCAGTAACTATGTATTTTGTGATAGGTAGCAGGATCGAGTTCTTAAAAAAACTGAACAGATTTTTTATGCACTTGAGATTTGTCATTGATTAGGAATATTATCAACGAGTGGTACTTTCATAGATCTTGAAAAATAATGATTGTATAGTTGTTGTGTTGACCAAGGCCATTCGATGATATAATAAAGCATTTGCTTATTCAAATTAGTATTAAATAAGTAAAGATTTAAAGATAAAATAAGAAACATCCTTCCTGTAAACAATGACAGCATAATCACATTTGTGCACCAAAATACTTAAACTTAATGTTTTACATATGTGATACAAATTTCCTATTAGAGTTGTGGTCATTTGACGATTGATAATTTAACAGTATCAGTACATATAACCTGTCAACATTTATTTGCATAGGTTGCTGTTCCAAGAAAAGTATGTTTAACTATATTGATTTGAACAATATTTGATTTCATTATTGACCTTGCCCAGCTCTCACAAAACCTCATGATGACCTCATACTGACTCATATGAGTGAATTTTAGATCGATCAGCATGAGCTCATGATGAGGTTTTGTTCAACCGGGGCGATGATATTATTTGTAATATATTTATTCTAGTGGATGAAGATTGCGTGCGATTGAATCCTATCCAATGGGCAGATCATTATTGCAGTGAATTGTTTTTAGTGCTATGTGAAAAGGAGGTTTAGCAAAGGTTGGTTGCTCGGCAAGCTGGAAATTTTAGTCAAGCATAAGAGACTCTTGTATAAAAATACCATTAAAACTTTAAAAACAAATAAAATTTCAATACATGTCAATAGTTTTACATTTTTAATAGTTGCTTTAATACACCTTAATTGACATTAACATTTCCTTTGATTATTTTTCTAGATTTTGTAGAATTATGATTATGCTCATACAATAATATTAATGATGGTTGTTGCTTGGAGGAGGTTTACACTATACCGGCGCACTGCTAATTACATATTACCTACTGCTGTTGGAATTGATTTGTTTTATTATTCGAATCAGCATTTCTATGTTGATACACATAATTTCAAAATGAGGCCAGATTTAAGACATAGATCATGGAAGTTCATTATAGGAATAGCTCAGTTCAGTTCGCAAGATAAATTTGATCATACTTCAATGCATCATTTGTACTGCTCAAGTTTACTCTTGTTATAGAAGTTTTACCATGTTTACAAAACATTTGTTTTTTTTTATATGATTTGTCTCTTGGATTAACCAATGGAAATAAAATAATGATTCTAAATATTCACAAAGTAAAATGATGTATGGTGCATATTTACATGATCCAATGTTTTTGTATCTTTTTCTTTACTGAAAAAAGTTTTGATGGCGTGATGAATTCATTTTTTTTAAACATATTTATATGCATAAAAATTGTGAGGTACAGACTAAAATGATTTTTGACTTAAGCATAAGAGCTTACTAATACACGTCTGATCCTCAAAGCAAACCCCCTTTGAGAAAAAAATATAGATCACGTTGATAAGACAAATAGAACGGCGAACCCTGACCTGAAAATGATATCTTACGATCATTGATTTCAGTAATATAACCGAAATCTAATACAATAAAAATGAACTCATCTTTTTCAAAACACCGGATAGACCCGTTTTTAATAAGTTGTGATTTTAGTGGACACTTGGCGTTTAATAGTTATTTAAAGTGCCTCAGAATATTCATACAAATTGGGCAATATAAACCCACTAATATTAACATTACCTGGTCCATTTGATATATACAACTACTTAAATAACTACCAAGTCAACATTTGCACATTAAGATTGCATTAACACCTTTCTCATATCATCACATAATAAATATTTAATGTATTTATTTTTTGTTAGAAATGTTTTCTGAAATAATAAGTTGCCTGACATCACATGGATTGCCTTTATTTGCTTTGGATGATGCCTTTCTTGGCGTCTATTCACAGAAGATATATACTTTTTTTCAAATACTCATATCAATACTCATATCTTTAATAGATAATAATGATAATGAAAACATGATTATCCATATTAATACCGTATCATTTAAAACTTATATTCAACTCATATCTTCAATAGATCAGCACAAACATGGATAAGCCTGAACGATATGGATGACCCTGGGAATTAGGTATGGGGCGATGGTGAGCCGGTGACTTGGACTAACTGGGTTCGAAATCAACCTACTCGATTTGGTAACTATGTATTATGATTTAGGGTAACAGTATTAGAAAAAAAACACAGTTTTTATACACGGCAAAGAAAATCGTAAGTACTATTTGTCATAAACACACTTCTTTTCTGTTCAATTTTAACTAATTACACATTCTGTAGTTATTGGACAATCGATGATTTTAAAGTATCACATGCAATCTTTTATTTGCATAGGTTGTTGTTCCCAAGAAAGCCTAAGAAACTATATTGATTGGTTCAATATTTGTTTTCATTATTGACCTTGCAACCCAGCTCTCACAAAACCTCACCATGACCTCATACTGACCTCATAAGTGTTTATTTTAGATCAGCATGGGCTCATGATGAGGTTTTGTGCAACCGGTGTGATGGTATTATTTGTATTATTTGTATTTTCTAGTGGATGAAAATTGTGTGCGACTGAATACTATTCAATGGGCAGATCACTATTGTTTATAGTGCTCTGTGAAAAGGAGGTTAATGAAAGGTTAGTTGCTCGACAAGCTGGAAATTTTAATCAGGCATAAGAAACTCTTGTATAAAACAATATTACCATTTCAAAGCAAATAAAGATTCAATACAGGTCATTAGTTTTACAACTTTTTGAATTGGTGGCTTAAATACACCTTTATTGAGATTAACGTTTCCTTTGATTGTTTTGTAGATTTTGTATAATTATGATTATGCACATCCAATCATATTAGTTATGGATATTGCTGGGGGAGTTATACTCTATACCGGTGCACTGCTAATTACATATTACCTACTGCTGTTGGAATTGATTTGTTTTATTATTCGAATCAGCATTTCTTTGTTGATATCAAGGACACATAATTTCAAAATGAGGCCAGATTTAAGACATAGATCATGGAAATTCATTATAGGAATAGTTCAGTTCAGTTTGCAAGATAAATTTGATCATACTTCAATGCATCATTTGTACTGCTCAAGTTTACTCTTGTTATAGAAGTTTTACCATGTTTACAAAACATTTGTTTTTTTTATATGATTTGTCTCTTGGATTAACCAATGGAAATAAAATAATGATTCTAAATATTCACAAAGTAAAATGATGTATGGTGCATATTTACATGATCCAATTTTTTTGTATCTTTTTCTTTACTGAAAAAAGTTTTGATGGCGTGATAAATTCATGTTTTTAAACATATTTATATGCATAAAAATTGTGAGGTACAGACTAAAATGATTTTTGACTTAAGCATAAGCACTTACTTATACACGTCTGATCCTCAAAGCAAACCCCCTTTGAGGAAAAAATATAGATCACGTTGATAAGATAAATAGAACGGCGAACCCTGACCTGAAAATGATATCTTACGATCATTGATTTCAGTAATATAACCGAAATCTAATACAATAAAAAATGAACTCATCTTTTTCAAAACACCGGATAGACCCGTTTTTAATAAGTTGTGATTTTAGTGGACACTTGGCTTTTAGTAGTTATTTAAAGTGCCTCAGAATATTCATACAAATTGGGCACTATAAACCCATTAGCATTAACATTACCTGGTCCATTTGATATATACAACTACTTAAACAACTACCAAATCAACATTTGCACATTAAGATTGCATTAACACCTATCTCATATCATCACATAATAGATATCAAATGTATTTATTTGTTGTTGGAAATGTTTCCTAAATGAAGATGAATATACTGTATTTAGTTTATGCAATAAAAGTTTATGAAACTATTTGAGTTTAAAAGAGCTTAATAAAACATTAAGCATCTTTGTAACGGATATTTTATATCGCCCATCCCAATCTTATACATATAGAAGAGATAGCAGATATAACTGGGTTTTCTGATAATTTGAAATTGAAGCTTAAAATTGCTTAAAAATTAGTAAAGAGTATTGTAAACTCATTAATAAGTTGCCTGACATTGCATGGGTCGCCTTTATTTGCTATGTATGATGCCTTTCTGGACGTTCATTTTGTAGCGCAGACGAAGAATAGATGGAGTTTCTACGTCACCCCCATAATACCCGCACAAATTATGTCGGATATATCGGAAAGTATTCCTGATAAGGTGTTTGCCGACATTTATTGAAATTCACTATTGATATTGAAAATGTTCCGTAATGCAAATACACTCTATTGATATAGACAACATTTTTGTCATTGACAATATGTTTTATATTTTTTGAGAATATATATAGAACAAAAATACACAATTATGTTATGATTAACATGACGTGTGTCTATATTTTGTTTGAACATTTATTAGAATTCACATTGAATATGTGTTGATTTACTGGCTTAAAACATATATTTTTTTGTATTTTTTGTGGTTCTGGTGTCCTTAACATATCTAACAATATTTATACCAGTAAACTGGCGAATGTTGATACACTTATCGAAATGAATTTAATGCCATCGAATAGGTAAGCTATTACTATTTATAAATACAAATAGGCGACAACTTACCATGATACAGATAACTAACTAAGGAATTTAGTGCATATTCAGTGTGTTGAAATAGCAGTTTTCTTATAAACAACTGTGGCGTCTTGTTTTGTTTGTTAAATCTAGCAACATGTTTTTGTCAGTGTAACTGTAAATTTACATAATGAGACACCATATCTTACAAAAAGGGTTTACTGAGTAATAAGTTCATGCATGCGCGCATAGGCATAATCAAAAATAGGATTCATAACAGAACTAGAAACTATTCCCCTAATGCGTGATGTGCGAAACGCCTAAAGTACATAGTGACGTGTTTGTTATGGCTCCTTCATAAAATTGTTTGATTTAATGTGCAAGGTATATAGAGCGAGCAAGATAATAAGGTTGGACATTTATAATGTAGCGATTCAAAAAGAACGGGTTTATCATACAAGAAATGTCATATTTATAAGAAACGAAAATCTCATTTCACTAATATCGAAACTGGTATTTACGGGAAAGTGCAACTGTATTTGAAAATAACGTCACATGTACTAAAGTAGAAATGAAACAGCATTATAATCACTTTGTGACTGTTAACACATTAAGAAAAAACATTATATTGGTAATGATTATACGAAAAATTAAGGTCGTCGTTTTATAAATGTTAATAATGAGCAATGAAAACATTGCCCTTTTTATCATTTAACATTATTAAGGTTTATAAATTCAGGTACATAGCGGTTTATTATTATCTTGTTGCATTCATCACATTTAAGTATACATTTTTCGCAAAGAATCATTTAACAAGACAACAAAAAATAACAAGTACATAATATGAGTTGTAGTACAATTGCACCCAGTGAACCTTCAGGAAGCCGTCGGTGCATGTAATCTAAATTGATGTTTGCCGCAAGTCGGCTATAAGGCTTAATATAAGGGTTCATACACGAAATGGGGTTTAGCATAGCGAGAACAACACAAGAAGCCTTAAACTTAATTAGTAAGAAATGAAACTCTCAGTTAACCAAAAAAGAAAATGTCATATCTGAAAAAACATCTTTGTCACATTGACAATATCTGACAGATGAAACAGCCGAAGCAGCACTGCATGACTGTGAAAACTTATTTTTTGTGATGTATATATGAATAAAAATAACACTGTTAAAAATATATCTTATAAAATTTGATTTTGTTATGTTACCATTGCTAAACTCCTCTTCCATGAGACCAACATACATTTATTTTTCCCATCGTCCATTTATGCATGTGCTTTTTAAAATATCAAATATAAGGGGTTGCTCAAATAAAGTTGGGTCAAGATTGCATGAAATTCATTTCTTATGTAGTATCAATCGCCAGGTTGTAAATAAGATACTTACAATTTGCCCGCTGTGAAATTGTAAGACTCAAATTTGCTCAGCAGCTCTTAATACGAACTTGTCCGAAAACCGCAACTCAAACAGAGCTATTTTCTTTGTAGCTATATTTAATGGTAAGCTATGAAAACACCGTTTATCTTCATCATCTAATATTATTCAAGTTTAGAATATAATAATACTTCATATGTTTGAGGAAAAGATGGGAATTTATTGCCCGCGGGAAGTGGAATGCGCAGACCGAAGGCGTAGCCTGAGGTCTGCCCATTCCACTTCCCAAGGGCAATAAATTTCCATATTTTCCTCAAACATATGAAGTATTTTTTTTATTACATGTTTTACCAATTTATTTGTTCAAAATATTATTCTTATTCCTGTGAAATATATTTGAAATAAATGGTTATCCCTTCGCTTAAACCAAATAACGTATGTCTAATTTAATGATGTCACTTATAAGCAAACACAAAAGTTCTTTACTTATCTGTAATTAAGAATTAATTCATGTATGTGTAATTAATATCTAAAATGTTTTCAACGAGATGATGTCAAACAAACGTTTTATCTAATAAACGCCTTCGCGTATTTATTTATCGAATCATGACGTTTCATCAATAAACAACACACGTAACGCAATATTATAAACAAAGTGTAGTAAAAACACGTGCTTTCTGGGCGTGGTTTGTTAGTGTTTATGTATGACGCAACAACTGGAAAAATACAGAAAATTATTGCCCTCAAATTTTCACAATGTTTATTACCAACACAATCAGGCAGACATGTAATAAATCGAGATACGTAACGGTTGATTATTATTCAGCACTTCTATTTACTACACAAATACAATTTATACCAAAATATCGTTGAATAAGACTTAAAAAATAACACGTACATTGTATGAAATGTAGTGAAATTACAACTCGTTTAGCTCCAGCAAGCCGTCTATTATCGTTTCACGTAACCTAAATGGGGATTTATTTCAAGTAGACCATAATGCATATAAGGATTATAACCAGAAAGAATGCATACATCAAATGTAGTTAAGCATAACTATAACAGCAGAAGAAGCCAATCATTTATTGTCACAAGGCTATATGTAAATGATAAAAATCAAAACAATACGAATAGTATACAATTCGATTATTTTAACTCAATAATAAGTAATTTAGTAAGTAGTAATTGTTTTAGATATCATAAGTTCTTTCAATATGCTTGTGTCATACCATCAGCAGTGCGTACTTAAGGCTACATATAATCATTGCTTCCGTTATGATCCCACGCATCTATAAGCATAAAGATAACAATAGAAGAAGCCTGTAATTAATCAAAACATTATATGGTAACGAACACAATGGTTATGATATACTCTTCAATGCAAACAAGTAATCAGTAAATAGTGATCCTTTATATACCTAAGGCCAAAAAGATACCCCATTTGTTCATTTTTTTAAATAAATTATTTATTTCAAATAAATTTCAATTTATTTCAAGCTCAATGTTGCCAAGTGTGGCAAGTCTATTTAACAGAATGTTAATTACCATACTGTTTTAGAATGAACTTGTCCAAAAACACAACTCAAAAATGTTTTCTTCTTTGTAATTATATACCCCGGAGAGCTGGAGTCCAAAGTTGAGTTATGTTTTTTCGTTCATGTAATCAATATTGAGGCTTATTGCAAGCCGCCTATTGAAGTTTATTGGAAGTCAGCCTTAAGGCTGCATATAAAGATGCTTTTCTTTCAAAAACAACTCATACGTCAAATAAAATTAATAATACAGATAATAAAGAAGCCTATAATTAATTAAAACGACACTATGGTAATGATGACAATGATAACCACAGCAAAGGTAAACGAGTCAATGCGAAAAAGCTATTAGTAAATGGAAATTGTTTTTGAGGTTAATCAAGTTCTTTCCTGTCGCGTCTATCAACAAGTCGTACTTTAGGCTAAAACACAGGATAACATGAACTCAATGAACCCAATTATAAAAATGTGCTTGAGCATAAAGATAAATACTTTAATAGAAAAATGCTACAATAGATAAGAGAAAAAAAACATTTAGCTAATCAAAATGACCATATATTTTAATAACTACAATGATTACTGAATACCTTTTCTATTAAAATTAGTAATTAGTAAATAATAAGCCTTTATTATATCAAAGCACTTATTCACATTTTGAATTATGGCTTCTAACTGCCTGAAACCTAATTAGGCTTTACTAAACATGACGACAGGTGGTTCCTATAAATTGAAAAATAAATTCCATTTAACATTATTTGTTCGTTGGAAAAGCAACAAAAAGGTGGTTTTTGGTATAAGAAAATTATATTTCAAAATAATAAATCATGAACCTGACATCAAGTGCAATGAATTTAACTATGGATAATTTATCTCAACATGAAATAAATACTGAAACAGATACATTATCAACATACAAATTACCGTCGAGTGTACATATAACTTGTGTTGCAATCATTTTAACTCTTGGTATTATTGGCAACGTTTATGTGTTTCGTATATACACAAGAAAACCCCTGTCGCCTGGAAATATGTTTCTGATATCTTTCGCAATACTGGACTTATGTGTCATTTTTACAGTCCTTCCACAGATTCCTTTTATATATTTAAATCCGCAACAAATTGGAGACGAAGAGTTCATTCCCCCATTTTCATTAATTGTATCAATTTACACACTTATGATTTCATATTTAGGAATCATGATAAACATGTCGATTGATAGAATATGGGCAGTATTTCGTCCTTTCACATATACAAAGAACTGGAAAAGGCCATTAATACTTTCATCGTTATGTGTACTGTTTGGGATTGTATTATTTATATGCACCACATTATCCGACATTCTACTGGAATCCGAAGACACCATCAGAAAAATGGTTTTAAATATATTTGTGATATTTACTTTTGCCTTTATCATAGGCTCTTATACCGCCATTGTATTGAAATTGCGTAAACAGAGACGAGTGAATGTAGCTAGCAATGTCACTACCATTGAAATACGCACAAGGTAAATATGACAGCTTTTACTTTATACTAATAAGCGTATTTTTATCTACTCAACCGTTTTTTATATATATATTTGGAACATATGGAAGTATTTACAGAGTGAATACTACTGGGAATAGGCCAGAGAATGTCACAATTGTGGGTTTAAAATATAAGCGCATAGCGAATCCGGGTCAAAAAGTCTCCGGCCAAAATGTTTCCGGCCATAAAGTCTCCAAAAGTGACACGATGTGCCAAAACGTCTCCATCCATAACGTTTCTAGCCATAAAGTCCGGATTTACTCTTTATACATGACATGGGCAATAAATAGCTATATACATTTAATCAAACACACTCTTTGTCTCAGTAGGTATTAATTTTATCAAACATATTGTAAATTTAATAAGCTTTAACTATGGTAACTTTATGGCCGGAGACTTTTTGGTTGGAAAATTTTTGGCACATCGTGTCTTTTTTTGGAGACTTTATGGCCAGAAACTTTTTCGCTGAAGACTTTTTGGGCGGAGACCGCGCACAGCATATGAATTATTGTGAAAACAAATGAAGTACGTTTTTATAATAATAATCACTTAACTGAATGTTACCGAGTTGCAACTACGCTCGAAATGAGATTAATCAAATCCGGCCCAAAAAATGACAACGTAGGACAAAACGTTTCTAGTCAAAACCATCTAAAGACGAAATAAAGATAATGAACATTAATTATATTATTAACAGTATTGTAGGGTCAAAAGCCGATAGTAAATATGTTTGTTTTGGCTTAAGTTGTATATTTAAGCACCTTTTTGGATGGAAACTTTCTGTCCCATGTTGTCAATTTTGGAAACTTTATGGTCAAAAACCTTTTGGGCAGAAACTTTTTGGGGCAGATACCACATGAATCTACTCATACAATGATTATCATTATGTAAACAAATTTCATTTTTTACTCGGTAATTAACTGTGCGCTTTTATTTCAAACCTACAGTGGCATTGCCGCTAACAATGGAAGAGGTGCAAGGTAAATATGAAAGAAGAATTTTTTTTTACACTAATCAGCATATTCTATATTTAACTAGTATTCAAATTTTAACAAAGCGAATATATTAACAGACGTCATGTTTGATCATAAGTGGTTTAAGGTGAATATGTAAGAGATATTCACACATTTATTTATTAACTTATCATTCTTTGCTCCAATCTGTTAATATAAAAGTGATTCAATATGCAATGTTAGAGTAAATATAACTACTGATTTGTTTTTATGTAACAGCAAGTCAATGATATTGCAATGTTAAATATAAACATGATGCAATTCATAAAATCAACTAAATAGGCGCTAAACAAATATATTCATCACGGTATTCAATACATATATCAGTTTTGAAATTCTACGGTTGTAAATAAATACGATTTGATTTAAGATACATTTAACAGTGCGGTTAATACATAAGCCATTATCTACAAGGCTATATTACCTACTATTTACGAACGCCATAAAAAAATAAAAAATAAACGAAAAAAAGAAAAATAGAATAACTATATCATCAAACGTCATATTTCCTCATGATATATTTACGTGTTATATGTTATTTTTGATCATCGACTTCGGTATTTTGTACAGGTTATTTCAGTTTAGGGTTGTTTCTTTTTTTTCGTTTTATTTATTACTTTTACTTGTTCCTATAGGAAACTACAAGTGCCTCCTTACGCGACGCAACATTTGAAAAATGATGGGACAACAGTACATAGTGACATGAAATCGAAGAAAACGAGTGATAACCGGGATACAAAAACAATTAAGATATTTATTGCAATATCTTTGTTGTTTGTTTTATCATTTCTACCATCGGTGTTGATTCTTTTTGGCTTTGTGAATGGCTTTGCAGTGGTGTTTTATGCATATTTTGTTAACCACTTTGGGAATCCTATTGTATACTTCATTATAGATAAGAATATAAGAGAACAGCTTAAGAAAGATGTAGTAAGTCTTTGCAATTTTCTGCCAAATGCATGATTGCATTTTTGTGCTTTTGTAAGATAAAGTAATAAGGTATTGTCATTAAGGTTTTGAGCTTTTACCTATGAATTGGAAGTGGAAAAGGTGCAAGGCAAATATGAGAGGAAGATGTTGTTTTATACTAAGCGTAATTTTATCTTCTTGACCGGTATAAAAATGATTTACATTGCGTATATAGACGCAAAACCGTTATATTTAATCATAAGATGTTAAAGGTGTATATGTAAGAGCTTTCTATACATTTATTTATTTACTTAGCAATATTTACTTATAATATGTCATTATTGTAATTTATACGCGCTATAACTTAAATTAAATTAAACCGCTCAAATAAGAATATTCTTTGAAATATGAGTTGTAACCGATTTATCACATTTTTATTGTAATTAAATAGTGTTTAATCATTACAAATTTCACGCCGTTAATTGAGCATAAGCATTGGTTATGCATTGTCTCTATAATATGTTGTCTTTAGAAATGGACAATCGCGCCATTTTGGGTTTTAAATTGTTCCTTGTATGACATATGCCTATATTGTTGTGTAGTATTTGAAATATGAAAAAAATACATGTCAACAATATTATTGTTTTCATGTGTGTGAGAATCCTATTATAGTAGCATTTGAAAGATAAATTAATTGTTCTTAAAGTATATATAAACGGGCGTTAATGCTTGCATTTAAAAAGATTTACAAAGTGTTATTCAAATATAACATACATACTAAGAAAATGCTATTTTACAAACAGTTAAATATTGGTTCAGTTATGCAAAATGCATGTTATACCGAAGAAGTGTTGTAAAAAGGTGTATTATCAATTATATATTTCTCAATCATCAAATATCGCTTTTAATTCGAATTAACATTCACACTAACATACAAACGCATTTTATGTCACACGTACGCATGCAGCCATATGGAATAACATCATTTCCATTTATTTTAGCTTTGTTTTATTCATTCCTATATAACATTTTTCCTGCTTTAGCACATAGGGCTTTGCAGTAAAATTCAAAATACAAAACAAGAATTACACTGTGTTACAAATTGGCACCTCAAAAATTATACATGAAAGGTTAAGTGTGTTTTGATATGATTTTGGCCTGCTGAACACGAATTCGAAGTCCATTTTGTTTCATCACGTCACACTTTTCTGTAATTTGCATTTTTAATTTTGCATTTTTTTTCTCTATTTTTGTCAAAATTAGGTCCAATTTGGTTGATATTTCAAATGCATTTATTCTAAAAGATTTGAAATGAACTCTATATAACTGTTTAACCACTATATTGACTATAAATATATATCTTATCCAAAATACAAGCTAACATATTCTGTTAACTTCTCGAACAGAGGTGTACCCTTGGCAGGGTCATCAAAAATAAATAGGAAAATTTTAGAAATATTTTCTTTGAGCAATCGGGCATAATGTAGCCTTTTTACGATAGTCCGACTAATAATATCCATGATTATGCCTAGAACCTGTGGTTTGACCATGTAAAAAATAAAAATTATGCTCACAATCATGATGAACGCGCGGCCCATTTAAGTCCATACTAACTATATACCAAAACGCTTTTAGTTATTTAGTCCATATAACGATTTAGAAAATGCTTGTTATGTCTAATATTGTATGAATATTCAATAATGAATAGAACAAAGTCAAAATGTGCATTGGTTTTTATGTTTCTTACGAAATTAAGTAAACCTGAACATTGGCATAACGATAGCCTGAACTTCCGTTTGCTTTTCGTGTGTAAAATATGGGAGAAAATAGGAAAATTGTAACAGTATGAACCAAAAGCATTATTCCTTAAAAGTTTACTAAACGTTTAAGAGGTATTCAGACATAAACTCGAAATTCGAATAATAAGGAATATTTTTTTTTTGAAAAAATATTTTTCTTTGAGATTCATATGTGATTAACTAATATTTTTATAGCTGAAGATGTAATTGGGTGTTAAAAGCCTCTTTTCTGGATATGTTATGAAAGAAGAAAACAGAACAGCTAAAATTTAAATAGGTTAACATTGTAATTTAAATAATTATCATAAATTATAAAGTCAGAACGGTATAAATCCGTCAAAAATGCCAAAAATCGATTTTACAGAAAAACGGGACGTGATAGAACATTTTTAAGTTCAGATTCGGAATCAGCGTGGTCGAGTTTATAAAGTAGGCACAATTTCATTCATGTATATTTTTGAGTGTAACACAGTGTTACAAAACTCACAAAATACAAATGAATTTGAAACTATATATATAAAAACTCATCATATATTCACTTAAAACTGGTTATTAATATTAATTCAAGTAGAATATGCTCGTTTTAACAATAACATTTTTATCATTTAAATGGCTATATTAGAAATTCTACGTTTTTTTCTAACGGTACTTTTCAGAAAAAAAATGCACCTCATTTTGATGAGGTTTCACCTAAACCTAGTTTCTTATGCCATTTGTTACTTTCAGTCCATGGCAAACATTTCTTTCTCAGAAGTGTCTTTATTTTCAACCATTGACCCTCAGGTGAATTCTCCAAATTGCCTCTTGTTTCATCATTTTGCTGCTTGGAATTATTAGATTCATTATTGTCATCAAATCTACATTGCTTGCTTTTTAAATCGACATTATCTCTATTTTTGGACAATATTTTATCCCTTCCCCATATATTCCATATTTGCAACATTATCAAAGAGATAAACACCAATGAGACACCGATAAAACCATATATATTCCAAGTGTATGGAATATACCCAGACAAATATGAACTTTGACCTAGAAATGGTGACGTCATGGAAATTACCCAAATCAGAGTCATGTGATCATCGGGCACCTGCTGATGAAGAGCCAATGAAATCGCAGGATGGGCTACAGCCGCGAGAATATGAAAAGCAGTAAACAACATGCAATAATTTTGCGTTATAAACACCATCGATTTTTCGGTAACTACAAAAGCGATCAAAGCTATAGCACCGCCTATGAATCCCAACCAGAACAGAATCACTTCACATTTATTTTGTTGTGACTTAAGTTCATCAATTATCATGCCTAAAACGGTGAAACATATTCCAGCGATTAGGGCATACAAATAGCCTTTCCATTCCTGCAGCTCTTCTAATGACGTCACGTGGAGTGAACATACGGGGCTTTCTGCTGACGTCAGCATATTTTCAACTTTAATCTGGATCCCTCTTGTGGAATTTATTTGATGCGTGTCCAATTTATCGGTTGTTTGTCCAGAGTTATCTTTAAATATAATTGTAGGTTGCGCTAAAAGTAACAAACCAATAGATGATATACTTATCGTTATTGTGGCTGCAACCAGGCAGTGTTTCTTGGAACAACATTTAATAATAGTGAACGTTAATAACGCGCTCAGCGTGGTGGTAACTAGCATATTACCAATGGGTGCGTAGTGAACGGATTCATAAAATGTCCACATATATATGAACATCGCCAGGCCACCTAGTATAACACGATAATAATCTGAGCGATAATTCAGCGTTGGCGTCGAGCGTCGAATCGCAATTGAGACACTTCCGGTGACGAAAAGAGCGGCGAATCGAATGAAATTCAGCTGCATTGACGGAATAATGGATTGGATGATTTGTGATGAAACAGTCGCTGATATACGCAGCATACAGTTAGCAAATGCTATAATATAGAGCGCGAATACAGTCACAGTACCTTTTGTAAAACATGTATTTCTCTCAGTATCCATAGCGTCTCCGGTACTCGCATCACTGATTGATGATAAACTCACTTTGTGGTTACCAAGTACTAGACTATTATCGATCGATACACCAGTATCGATCTCATCCTCTGAAAGGTCACTGACCACATCAACGCCCCCGTATAAGACAGTGCTGTCATCACGGCGTTTTTGGAAGAGCGCTTTATGGTTCGATAAAATTCCGCGACGCTCGTTGGTTGATTGGGGTCCAGATTGGAATAGGTTCCTAATCTTTCCAGGAAACGAACTCATTTTTGATTATTTTGATTTTGCTTGGAAAATTAAGATAGGTAATCTGATGTATCCGTAAAATAATCGTGTGTGTTTATTATTAGTTTATAATTAGTTTGTGAGTCCTTGTTTTTATTGCGAATGATTCAGATGTATCACGTGTCATACTCATATCCATATATGGTTTGATATTCTTAATTGATGAGAAAAAAACTTAACTGTGCTATAAATAGTCACTTGATTTTTTTTACATTATCCTGTTTCAGCTTTTTCAATCTTCAAATGTTTAATTATTGAATAGATACAATTAAAGAGAAACATGTAATCTGAATTCACTGTATAATAAATTCATTGAGACACTATTTTGCTCAAAATCAGCATTTTATTTATTGTTAATTCTAGCATTACTAAATATATACTTTATATCTAACATGCAATATTAATCCATTTTTGTCGATAAATTCATTAAATAGTTCATATCTAAATAAATACATTCTTATTTATTTCTTAAATACAAATATGTCTCAAACTTAAAATTTATGTATTTCTCTCAGTTCAATTGAATATGCTATAGTTCATATACTTTTTATGTTAAAAATGATATCTATTTATGCAATTTTATTCACCACAATATTAGCATAAAATATCACATAATTGTGGTCGTCATAACACTGATTAGCTTTTATTTCCTACACAAAATCTTAATTCGGTGTAAAAAGCTAAAAATATATAACGGTTTGTGCAATTTGTAAAGACGTTACCTAAGTTATCCGCTCATTCAATATTAAGCCTCAACTGTTTGTTTAACGCAATATGTAACATGTGTGCAACAGAAAATAATTTAAAATGCCTTTATGATTTTGAGTCACACATAAAACCACCGCCTTCGGCGGCATACTTAATAAACGAATTCGATTTAATCAATTTGTTTATTAAATTTATTTTGTTTCTTTTCATTGATGTATTTAGACGATAGCTAACCCCAACTCGTTCACTGGAGTTTACAGGCAATAAAACTCACTGAACACAGTCTGACCTTAATTATCAAAATTTGCTTTAAATTATTCTATTGACCTTTGCAACACATTGTATAGAAATTTCAAGTAACACACAAATGAATAAAAAGTCAGTTTATAACCACAGGCTGTTACATGTAGTCTAATATGAAAAATGAACGGCGCTCAATATATTAATTAACATTGTAAAAACAAAGTAATAAATGTGATTTTTTTTTTATTTACAGGTAGACTGTACATGTAGATGATTTTGATTTGTAAAAAAAACTGAAACACTTTACTGATTATGCTGACAGAAAAAAATGGTTGAAGATAGATTAAAATGATCAAACGGCAACTATGATTTTCATTTGGAAGTTTGCTTAGTAATATTCATGCATCTCAAAATAAACCTAATTTATGTAATATATTATACTTTAACCTTTACATTACATAGCTTATATAAGTAGCTGCATTTACATTACGGAACTAGAAATTAAGTCCAATACACACTGTGCAAATAATGTCTAAAAATAATAGGCTAATAAGAAACAAGTTTGTAGCTAATTCGCATAAAATTTGAACGGTAAATATGATAAGTTTCTACTTTTGCTTTACCAACCGTATCCGCTATGTAATAAAACAGTTCTTCAAACTATTACGGTTTCCTATGAACCTCATAAGGTTTTATTATTTTCTTTGTATAGTATAAAAAGGTAACGGCAGCATAAATATTAACTTAATATTGTTGCAAAAAGAGACTTTTTTCGAGAAATAGTTCTAGCTTAAGCTCATGGCGAATGTGCATTGAATCTACTACCGGTAAATTCCAATACCTTATGCAGTTTATCAATAAATCCTTTCTCTATACTGAGTGTCCATCCACAATGTAGAAATAGGGGAAAATAGGAGACCGACCAATAAAATGATTGCGCCAATCACATTCCATCTTTGCCAATGCCATGGAAACGCCCACGTGGTCAACGTTGATTGACAGATAAACGTCATAATAATAAACGCACCTGTAACTAACACAAGTCCTTCTTCGCGTACATTACCGTAAACACCCAGCGATAAAATCGTGTCACTTGCCGCGCAAACGCAATGCAGTAGCGCGAAAATAACGCATGTCGAATCGAGTGGCCATACGGTAGTCTCAAAAGCTATGAAACCGAGTATTGATAGTACACCAGCGAGTATACCAAGCCAAAATATAAGTACCGAATAATGATAGAATTGTCTTAAATCCTCAGTGATGACAAAACACATTGTATGAGCGAAGCCCGAAAATACAGCAAATATATATCCCATCCAGGATTCTTTGAGTACCATCCATTTGGGATGATGTAGACTAAAGTATTCCCATAGATTCCAAGATAGATTCTGGTCGTAACATCCCTCGGGTACATGCGCATCTAATAGAGTACCTAAAGTACCGTTTTGTACTATTCCACCATCTTTATTCGCGAGTATTAATCCATATTCGGGCAATGTCACTGATATACACGGACATGGTGCAGATAGTCCTTTTTCTATTGTGACGTCATCAAATGCGTAATCAGGGACTACAAGCATCACAATTCCGGAAATTGTGATGAAAATAGACATGGAGAGCTCCACATTGCACGCCTTTGCCCATAAGGTGTAGATACCTGTTGGAAGAAAATAACGCTCGATTTGAGTGTCGTTGATACCATTTAATCAAAAAATGTCTTACAAAGAGTTCCAAATCGGAATGAAAGTTAATACAAGTATTAAAAACAAAAATATTTCAATAAAAAATATTATGTACAAGTATGATTGTTAAGAAGATAACCAAGTCAATTGTACCATAGATTTTGATAAGCTAATGAGAAAACGACAAAGTACGAGGTCAGTCCATTATTTGAAATATTGGACAAAATCGTACTTTAACGTAAACACGTAAACAAAACGTGATTAGCATTTACTCCAATGATATTATTGAAGGGTTCAGTGCATAAATATTGTAAGTCCGAAGAACAAGCGTTTTAGTTAACATACTCATTTAATCATAAGACACCTTTTCTTCTAAGAATTCTTCTAAAACAATTGTTAAATAACCTGAAACAAAATAACAATAGCGACCAACAACAAAATAATGGTTTATGAACATTAAAATTTTGCAAAATGTATTTTGGGGAACAGCTCGTGGGGTACTCGTCATTGTTTTAATGAGTAAATTCTTTCTAACTTACCCCGCGCACATAAGCAACTGGTCATCCATACCGCTAACAGGTTGCCAACAGGAATATACGTCGTTGCGAAGAAATACAAAACCATGTAAACCGTATAAAAGAAAGCGGCACCGCACATTTTGAAGAAATCCGTTACTAAGGGCGTTGGTGTTTCCTTGTAGTAGATCATGAGCGGAAGCGAAAAGAAGACTTGGGTTATGGAACGCAGGATATTAAATTGGAACAGCGGAAATAGTACGCCAAGAAATTGAGCGGTGATCGTTGCGACAACGTGTAGTAGATTCGTAAATGCAACGCTTATATAGCCCCAATCGAACGTATGACAAATGTTAGTGACTCTTCTTTCATTTTCATATTCATCACGTAGGTGCGCATAGTTGTTCCCATTTCCAATACGATCCCTCCGTTGATTATTCGAATTTCTCTGCGATTCCGCTCCGGATGATGTAGGACCGTTATTGTCTTCAATTCGAAACGTTTCGTACTTTTTCCGTGCTTTATTCGAACCGGAAACGAGTTGTGACATCACTTCCTCCTGTTCGCTAAAATAGCGCATGACAACCATATCGTTGTTGTTAGCAACAGAATTGCGTGATGATGTCATTTCCTGACTACGAAATGCGCGCAGTATCCATTCGGTAATCTTTGAAGAAGTAGGCATGTTTTAGAAAATATAAGCAAAATTGAGAATGCTTATACAAGCATGAAATCGCTTAATGTTCCTTATTGACGATCAAACGAAAAGAATGTGAATGCCCATGTAAGCGTTTGCTTCCTTAATGTTTCTTTTTGACAGTCAACTGATAATTATGGTTTTCATTTTTTTTTCATTTCATAGTTATCCTTTACATATAATCATGCGAAAATAGCTCGTATTTACGTTGATATTTTCTCAGTTCTGTGCTAGCTGGACTGTTTTATTTTTCTTCAGTAAAATATCCTTTTTAGAAGGCTTCGAAATAATCATTACATTATTGCAACTATTCTTTGGCACTTACAATTCTATACCAAACTGAAACCTGAAGCATATATCTCAGTTATTTTTTTTCTTCAGAATATACTTCTAATAAAATGTTCGATAACAATCGTATCGAATTTGTTTTGGATGGTAATTATGTTCGAGGTTAAATCGTAAAACTATTTTCACAATTCGGGGTAGCATATGTGATTTTATTGCTCAGATTATTTTGCTGATACATTTGTTTCGACGGAATAAACAGCTTGATGTAACTTGGAATAAAGAGTTCTGTTAATCGATAATCTGTTTTATTACCCATGTTATTTTAGGAGACAATGCTGTATTTTATTGCCCCAAAATGATCAAAATAACTATAAACAGGTTTTGGATAAAACGCATAGTCTAAATATTTGCGTTATGAATGTATTGCATAGTCTTCCTCAATTTGATGTGGTTTAGGCATTTAAATGTTCAGCTACCAAATTTCAGCTACCAAAAAAATCCAAATTTGTGTTTTTGAAAATATATTTTATTCAGAATCTAAATTGATTGCTTTTAAAATACAAAATATCATCACACTATGCTTGTTTATAAGTATTATTAATGTTTTTTTCAATTCTTGCATTATATATTTGTACATCAATAGACTTAAACCTTAGTATTCATGACTCATGGACGGCTAAAATTAATTGTGATCGTTTAAATATATATGCATATATGCTATAAATACTCTTTTAGTAATATGTTTTTTACTAAAGTTGTTTCACTGGTAGCGGCCAATGATTCAGTACAAAAATTGTATTTTCGACGTCATTTGTTTCCATAAGATGCCATTTGTTGATGCTAGAACAGACTATGTAAATTGATTTTGAAAACTTCAGTCTTGTATTCGCCTTTAAACGTCTCAGTAAGTTCACGAAACTCTACGTCATTGACGTTCGAGTGATGTTGATCTCAAATATTACCTAATAATTTGACGCATTTGTACATTTTACATGTATATCCGTTATACCACTGTACGTTATTACAACGTCACGTCGTGTCAATAAGTTTGCAGAACAGTTCTAACGTCTCAGTAAATAAATAATTCACGTCATAGACGTCAATATCGTTACGCATGTATGTTTTCTAAACATTTGCTTCAGATGTAATAATATCAAGATGACATATGCTTATGTCAATATATGAAAAACGTGCCCATTAAAATCTTAATATTCTACTTGAAATACTTCATTGTATACCCTGGTCAATATCTTACTTATCACAAGATTGTATTCAACTCATTACGCATTACTCAAGCTACCCACTCGGCCACAACGTCAAGAGGACATTCTATGTCGGCCCGTAAGAACATTTTTGGACGTCATATTTCTTTGCGGACATAGAAAGATCGAGGTTTCATTGCTGTTGGGTCCAAGTCGGACATAAGAAGGACGATCACCCGACGTTTGCACGAAATAAATATATGAAAATGATATCTACCAACGTTAGGTGAAACGTTTATATGTCATCAAATTAGAACGTCCTATAGACATCACGTCCGAAGGCGAACGACTGTTCACCATAAAACAATATTACTATTTATAACTACTCATTGCTTAATCTTAACCTCCTATACTGAATGAAAAAGAGTTAAGCGTTAATGAATTGTGCAGCTATTAATGCATTCATGGGGAACATCTACCGTTTATGCGTTCATCGATGTTATTTTCTATGCACATCAAGTAAGAGCTTAGAAACACACATGGCTGAATATGGTAAACAGGTCTAGGTATCACAATATTACCACTATCTACGCATTGCTTATACATGTATACTCTTATGAGAACTCCTACACTGAATGTAGCCTATGCTCAAGCACCGCATTCCTATACACCATAATCTTCCTCACAATAAAATACAAAATCAGGGGCATCTGAAGCCACAAGAACCATAAGCACTCACACAATATACACAACAATACAAAACCCATATTGCGTACAAATGCGGGAAGTACGTGTTTATACAGGTGCGCCTTATCTGCCACGTGCGCAACGTGCGTCCGATACACGCGCCATGCGTCAATGACGCACCAATCCACGTTCAAATTGGCCTTTTTCGATTCAGCATGCGGTTTATGTATAAGAAAGCCATTGGGTATCACAGTAAAGCGATAATCGCGAACGCACATTTCGAAGTGGTAAGCGACCTTATTTTTGCCGCGTTCTAAGAGCGTTTCCGGGAAGAACGGTGAGTCCGCTTTGCGCACAGCAATATACGGTTCAGGTTCGGAGCAGCGATTCTCTTTCGGAAGCATAAACGCGTGTTTCGAATGTTTCCATTTGTCAAACTGCCATATCCGGTGGCCGTCGGGATGCCACTTCCGGTGGAAAACGTCCACGTGACCTTGGCGTTCGAGTTCGAGAAGTTTCTTTTTCGAATCGGGAAGATGCGTTATGTCGCTGTCGAATGTTTCAAAGGCGGGAACGATTAAGGCTTGTTTGGCGTCGATGCTGTTTGTCTGGAGTTTGCGGAAACCCTTAGGAATTTGAAAAGAAAGAACAATGTTAAATATTGGTCATGCGAATTGATAGATACAGGTTTTGTATGACCTTTTAAATGTATATCTTTTTTTTTATTCAAGTGCAGGTACGATTAAGGCTTGTTTGGCGTCGACTTGGTTGGTTGGTCTCGAGTTTGCGGAAACCCTAAGATGAAAAAACATAGGCATCAGAGATGCAAAGCCCCCAGCCTATGCAAAACATTCTTTATCACGAATAATTGTCAATTAAAAGAAGCAGGTCAAAAGAAATATTTTTCTCACAACGTCTTTCTCACAGCGTCTTTCTCTCAACGGCTTTCTCACACCGTTATTCTCACAAGTTATTTCTCGGTATGTCTTTCTCACATCTTTCTTCTTACATTGCCCTTACATATTCGTCCAAACAACGTAGTCCTCACAACGTTACAATAATCGCGTAATCCTTCCGTGATGTACAAATATCCTAAAATATCTCAAATTTGTCTATGTTCAGACCCCCGTGATTTCATCATTTGTTTAGTTGATCACACTTAAACCTAGACGTTGCACATCTGCAATATATATTCTTTCATTGTGTGAGGTTTCAGAGCCCTAGGACAGAGGCTTCATACCAAAGTACCGCGGACAAAGTGTTGTATAAATATCCCGAAATATCTCAAATTCGTCTAAGTTTAGACCCCCGTGATTTCGACAATTTGTGGTCGATCAAACTGACATCTAGACGTTGCACATCTGCAATATATATTCTTTCATTGTGTGAGGTTTCAGAACCCTAGAAAATAGGCTTCATACCAAAATGCCGCGGACAAAGTGTTGTATAAATATCCCAAAATATATCAAATTCGTCTAGGTTCAAACCCCCGTAATTTCAACAAATTTCGGTCGATCAAACTGAAATTGCAACGTTGCACATCTGCAATATATATTCTTTCACTGTGTGAAGTTTGAGAATCCTAGAACAAAGGCTACCAAAATGCCGCGGACAAACTACTACACCTCAATTGTTAACAGACGGACGGACGGACGGACGGACGGAATGGGGGATAGGAATAGCCCTCAGCCAAATTGCTTGGTTTGGGGCTAAAAAGTCGACATGCAAATCGGTAAATATTCAAAATAAATGTGTATTTATTTTTATTTTCATTCAATACATTGCTTTTCTATGAATATAATGGTTTCTTCGTGTATCGTTAACACATGACAACATTGACACTTTATTATGTATCAGCAAAGTGAGCTTTACATTATATGATAACCACTAACTCGCATTCCCAGTTAACTCAAAGCGGTCCCCCCGTTAATATATCAGTCTTGCAAAACCACGGTTGGCTCGAAATCACAGAAAACTCCAAGCTACTTTCAAGACACAAGCACATCCGAGTCTACGACATTTACCTTTTTCAGTTCATCGATTAGATTAGTACTTGGTATGAAATCAGCATCGACCACCAAAATATACTCGGTGCTCGCATTCTGAATGACGAGATTACGCAGCCAGTTGACCGGATATAGACGATGGGTTCGTTCCACGAGGTGAACAACGATGTCCTTACGACCGCTTTCGGACAGCCATTTGCTGACCTGCAACAGATAGTTAAAAATGTATATATAAAATATATATATTAAAATATATATATGAGGGAGAGGACAGTTTACTGGAAACAGACGATGTGAACGTTCGACTAGATGAACAACGATGTCCTTGCGACCGCTTTCGGACAGCCATTTGCTGACCTTGAAAAAAAATAAATAATTAAATATTCAATTAAAAATATCTGAGGGAGGCGACAGTTTACTGGATACAAATGACGGGTTTGTTCGACTCTAGAGATGAACCACGATGTCCTTCCGGCCGACCTAAAAAAATACATTATCTCAAATATATTGACATATTCAATTACCTAATATCACATAAATCAAGTTGGTATATATGTCTTAGCGGCCGTTGCTGTATATTTTAGGAATGAGCTCTAATTTTACGAAAATGACACGCAACGACGCATTCAATGAAGTATTGCAATAATTAACAAGATATCTATCATAAAATTATCACAATTTTCGTTTACGAAAACATTTGGATATTCAACGCATGGTGAATATAATCATGAAGAATGTATCAAATAACATAATTACAAATAAACTATATATCATAGCATAATTGCGATATTCCTAAAGAAACACGGGTCTAATTAAGCAATTACTGAACGCTCTTTGGAATACACATACAGAAATGTAATAAATCTAAGAACTAAAAACAATAAATGAATCAATAAATGACAACTATTATGGCGACTGTCTTAATTCACAAAAAAATGTTATTATGATCTATGACAGAGTCAAACACATCACCAGGCGTTGAAACTATGAAAATAGAGATGACAATATTATAAATTATAAAATTATAAGAGCGAAAGTTTGGGGCGCCCGTGTATTTTGATGTACGATATAATTCAAAACGGGGGAGGGGGATAGGGTGGCGCTCATTGCGGGTCTCCTATGAATACGCGCCTTATAACGGATGACGCAGCTTCGGGGTTTTGACGCGATATGATGCAACAATCTTTATATTTACCTACCTTCTTATACCAATGCGCCAGCTCTGCAAAAGGCGTATAGACAGCTGCGTTTATAGATCTGCCTTTCCATTTTATCCCGCCCCTACCACTTCAATCTATAATGGACACTTGGGTTCCTCGCCGACAAAATTACGGTTTTACGAGAAAAGACACCTCGATCCCATACTATGTTGTTGTGGCCATGTAATGCTAGATTACAGTTGGGTAACGAGCGTCAGTAAACAGCGTCATACATGTGTAGTCCTAGGGACCGAAGTGTCTAAACGCCACACAGGATAATGGTCATCGTGAAAGGATATCAATTAAGTTACCAATTAAGTAATTATGTATATGATTTCCCCAGTACCTACCTTCTTATACCAATGCGCCAGCTCTGCAAAAGGCGTATAGACAGCCGCGTTTATAGCCCCGCCTTTCCACTTGCTGGCAAGAAGTTGAAGCAAGTCGAGACGGTCAGCTGACATCTGAGTGAGAAGGCTTATGCTGGCCCCAGGATCAGTCTGTAAAAAGGATTTGATTATAAGCTGTTTATTCGTGTATCGTTTTGTCGTTTCGTCGTGTATAATATATGGTTTAATCGTGTTATCGTTTTCGCGTATTATTGTTTTGTTGTATATCGTTCATGTATTGTATATGAGTTGTTTAGTCGTGTATCGTTTGTATTTTTATTTTCGTGTACCGTTTTGTCATTTCTCGTACAATGTGTGTATTTTATCTTGTATCGTTGATGTTCATCGTGTTTTCGTGTAGTGTATATCGTTCTGTGGTGTTATGGTTTTGTCGTGTCGCGCTATCGTTTTGTCGTGCAACGTGTATAGTTTTGTCGTGCATCGAATTCTTGTGTATCGTTATATCGTGAATCATTGATGTTTTATCGTGTATCGTGAAATTTTATAGAGTTGAAGTTAGTCGAGACGGTCAGCAGACATCTGAGTGAGAAGGATTTTGCTGGCCTCAGGATCAGTCAATAAAACAAGAGTGGATTGTCAGTGGTTTATGCGTGTGTCGGTTTGTCGTTTCGTCGTTATAAAATATGGTTTTATCGTGTTAATAGTTTGATATATATCGTGTTGTCTTGTATTGTATAACGTTCTGTCGTATTAAAGTTTTGTCGTGTATCCGTTTGTCTTTTATCGTGTAACGTTATGTCCCGATATTGTGTAACGTCATGCCGAGTCAAATTAATTAGAAAGAAGTTGAAGCAAGTCCAGACGGTCAGCAGACATCTGAGTGAGAAGGCTAATGCTAGGTCCATGATCAGTCTGTAAACAAGTTTGGATTATCCGTTTTTTATTTGTGTTTTTTTTTTCGTTTCGTGTATGATACATGGTTTCATCGTGCATTGGTTTTGTCTTAATATAGTTTTTTTAGTATATCGTGTTGTCGTGTACTGTATATCGTTTTGTTGTGTTATCGTTTTGTCGCGCTATCGTTTTATCGTGACTTGTTTTGTTGTTTTATCGTGAAACGTCATATCCCAATATTATGTATGGTTTTTACGAGTCAAATCAATAAGAAAGGATGTGAAGCAAGTCTACATGGTCAGCAGACATCTGAGTGAGCAGGCTTATGCTAGCCCATGGATCAGTCTGTAAGACAAGGGTGGATTATTTGTTGTCTACTTGTGTATGATTTTTTTTCGTTTTGTCGTGTTTAATATATGGACTTATCGTGTTTTCGTTTTGAGGTATATCGTGGTGTCGTGTAGTGTTTATTATTTTCTCGTGTTAAGGTTTTGTCGCGCTATTGGTTTGTCGTGCAATGTTTATAGTTTTGTCGTGTATCGCTTTGTGCCGTCCTTCAATTACCGTTCGCTGTTTTGTCGTTTTATCGTGTAGCGTTATGTACATTGTTTGATTATGCGTCCTTTGAAATTTATTTAGTACAAGTGCATTATACAATAACTTAAATTGAAGGCGATGCATTAATTGGACCCAGACTCTTTAAAGATAGGGTTCACCCTTTAAAATGAAGTTCGCCCTTTAAAACAAAAATGAGTTCTACTTTAATCGTTTTATCGTGTAGCGTTATGTACATTGTTTGATTATGCGTCCTTTGAAATTTATTTAGTACAAGTGCATTATACAATAACTTAAATTGAAGGCGATGCATTAATTGGACCCAGACTCTTTAAAGATAGGGCTCACCCTTTAAAATGAAGTTCGCCCTTTTAAAACAAAAATGAGTTCTACCTTAAAAATAGAGTTCAATTTTATTTTTTTAAATGGTGCTTCATATAAAAATAGAGTTTTACTTTAAGAATAGAGCTCCAACGGAAGCTTTAAGCTTGTGGCCATTTTCCGCCTTACTTGGTTGTTTTATTGTAAAATTGTATTTCATAATGGTTATCTTAATAAAATGATATTGCCAAGTTAACCCTTTACCGAAAATACATTTATATGTTTTACTTAAATATGTAACATATTCACTCATTCATCTGTAACGCAGACAAAAAGAGCTCTACCTTATCTAAGGTCGCCATTGCCGCAAGTTCACGCAAATAATCCTTATGCACCAGTGACACCACCCTCCGTTCCCTGTGCGTTTCTGAAAAAAATATATATTTTAAGACCGCGGTTGCATTTAAGCAAAGAAAACACTTTTTCACGTTTCTGATCTTGTGTTTTAAAAACAAAGATTGACGTGAAAGCATACGTTGTAACCACCTTTTTCTTGAAAAGCTGCATATTTCTACTTAAATGTAACTGCGGCCAAAGGGTTACATATTACCAACTTGACAATACGCTGATCAACTTTGAAAGGACGTCCTCATTTAGGTTCTAATGAAACATTTCAAGGCTTCGTTTGCGTTTCGAACTAAGGAGTAGTGTCATTGCATCGTCGCCACAAAGTCGGTTGGATGGACGTTGATCTGACGTTGAAATTGAAGTATTAAGGTTACGTTCCCGCCAAAACATAAAAGACGCCAACATAGCAAAAAAAGCGCACTTTTGCATTAATTAAAAGGTTAAATGAATTCATAAAATGTCATGTTTTATACATATGTGTCTTTCGAGTTTTGATTTGTTTTCGGTTGTCGTGACTACTTTAAAAAATAATATTATACACAAATCTAATACCTGCTATATATTCATCAATATTCGCTGTTGTACTGCGATGCAAAATTCCCTGAGAGACCGGTTGAGCGAGCGCACATTGTCCGTGCAAAATAAGAAAGTGATTCTCGATTTTCCGCTTTGTATTTTTAATCAATATTTGAGTCCGCTTCCTGTCAATCACAGAATGTTTGGTCACGTGCTTAACAATATCCGGTTGTTGTGTACTAAGTAGGTCAACTTCGCGCATTATGACGTCATATTCTTCAATTGTGACATCATAATGTGATGTTGATGACGTCATTGTGACGTCATGGCTGAAAAGTCGATGAGAGAGTTTAAAGAGTAGAATGACAGTGAGTGTATAGAATAGAAAGACACGTTTCTTATTCCCTCGAGCGCTGTAATGCCAGAATGTCTTTGCGAGCCATTTAACCATCTTTTTGTTGCAAAACCGGCGAGAATTTGTTGCAAAACAAGCGAGTTATTGTAATTGAGCATTATCCCTTTTGCATTGTTTTCTTGTATTCTAGTCAATTCAATTCAATCACTGTGTGTCATTTATTTTACATGAGTCATGTTTTTGAAAATCAAAATTTAATGTTTCTATGCAATTACTTTATATCACAGATAACTCTAATCAATATATCCTCAATTGACCAGTAAGGCGTTAGTTCTTTACAAAAAAGTTATATACAACGTGATTAACTATCCATGTTTCACTATAACAACACACACTGATCAGTACTCCACGGAAAAATCCGCATAACCGATCATTTATCGATCGCGACAATAAGGTAAACACGGAGACTTGCCCAGCCTCCACTTATACACAGTGGTATCAATCCATTGTTGGTTCCCCTAATCCCCCTTTCTTCCATGTATTTATTCAATAATGGCGGCTTGGCCACTTATTAGAGTCTACCTATAGAACCACAATGTTATTACTCGGTCCTTACTACTCATACACATAAATGAGGTATTCTTATATGGAAATCAATAAAAAAGGTCATGCAAAGTTTTTATAAGCATGTCTTTACTTAAGCGGCGGAGCTTACCGTTATACCTGCCTAGCAGGGTGCCGTATTCAATCGAGAGCACTCGACGATTTATTAGGATTTATTAGGTAAAATGTTTTTTTTTTTTTTTAATTTATTTATTAAAGTCCGAAAGCTCAATTAGTGACTTTTGAGACATGTAGAGAACTTATTACGCTTGCTCGTAAGTCTATAGCACCGTCCACACTGCACTCGCTCGCTCGCTTTTACAAAAGCGAGCGAGCGAGTAAATTGATAAGTTTGGTCATTTTGATAATGACCGTCCACACTGCG
>LQRL01140742.1:62821-86211 GCA_001703475.1 Hydroides elegans
CATATATCAAAAAGGCTCCTATAAATTATTTTGAAAAGAAAAAAAAAATAAATCACATATTTAATTTTGACTTTCATATCTTCATGATTGACATGTTTGGATTATTGAAATGCAATCAAAGAATGGTTTTTATCAATATAGTTTATATGTTTTTACAAGTGAATATATCAATGGGTATGTCGTTTCGGGCAGAAAATTCTCACTACTTTCCAAACATTGGAAAAAATTCCAAACAATAAAAAAACGCAGAGAATCGCTGCGGCAAAAAAATCATAAACACAACGAGCGGAAAAGCAAAAGGTCAAACTTTGTAATAAAATTGGTATTTGAAGCACTTAATTTTATCTAAAAGATGAGTAAATATAAGTACATATACTTTGATATACATACTTCCATATAAACCCACATTCAAAATATAATCTTTGGAAATCACCTAATTTTTGACCAGAATAGAATTGTCTCGAGTGTCGCGTTTTCGCCGGGGTTTTTTTTCTGACGCGGCAAAGTGAGTTTGGGAAAAAGGTATAAAAATGTTATTTTTCTGTTAAAACTTGTGGATATTTTTAGTTTAATACATGCATTGATACACCAGGTACCCATAGAACCACTCAAAACTAGTTTGCTAATAAACACATCATTTATGTGAGCATTTTAGCATTCAAAACTGGTTTTCCGCGCGAAAAATCATAAAACATACCTTAAGAAGGATATGCAGCAAGAACGCATTTTCTTTTGACATAGAAATCGCATTCATGATTGAACAAGGAATTGTAAAGATTAGAAAGCAATTCAGTAAGCCGAATATTTCTATTAACTATAAAATGAAGAATTTTTGCAAATGAAATATCAAAAGCACATACATGACCTGTGGCAAAGATGTTCGTTAACGGACTTTGTCAAGCTAGAGATTGGAGCAAGATTGCAAGATTGCCAATATTGGTAAAAATAAAATATAACATTGTCATAATCTTTCTAGGCATCCTTCAGAGGGAGAGATAGAGTCAAGTTATACTTTAAATGAGATCAAAGAACATGCAATTCTGCTATTTTTAAAAGTTGCAACAAGCGTATGCAGATAACTTTTACTCTTGCATAAAATATATAAAGTATATCCTGGATCCGACATCTTTATGCCCTGTCATTACACTTTTGTAGATTTTGGATAATCTGTGCGTGAGGAGAAAATATTATTTTGCAAGACTGAATTACACATAGAAGTCTACGCTTTGTATGCTAGTCTTTATGTCTTAAGTCTTGAGAAAATATATTTTGGCTTGAAAATAATCCCAGAAGTGTTCATGTTACATCAAAGTTATATATCTATAGCAATAGTAATAGTACAATTTAGAAATAGTTTAGTAAAAGTAAAAAGTCGTTGGCAGCACTAGATTACAAAATCTAATGTTCACGAGACCAAACAAGACAACCGGTGCAGATGCTATACAGCAAACTGTTTTCGTTGAAATCAAGATAGCCTGAAATCATCTAAACATAATTGCGTTGATTCGAACAAATATTTTGGAATTCATACAATGCGTTCGTGGTATTTACGATTTAATTCGACAATAAACACCTAAGTACAATGTATAACAAACAGGTTATCCGTCAACCATCACAATGTATTAGATATAACGAAGTCAAATTCATTAAATCATATGCCCCACGAAAATAATTAGACCCTGGATTGTGAGGTTTTTTAGTATACAAAATGAATATATTTTTTTCGCATCGAACAAAATGGATATTTTATTTCTTATTGAAGAATTATCATATGCATATTATAACAATTGAGTTATTTTCAATTTTTAAGACGCTGCATGTTTGCATAAATGTATATTTAAAAAAAAAAACATGTAAAAAATGTAAAGGTAGGATTAAAATCAAAATTCAGGTAAAAATGTATAATACTACCTATTCGTGTCAATGGCCTAATGAAACTAAAACATATAAACCTTACTCAATATTACCAACTGCAAACACTCTCATTGAATTCTTGATGTACTGTTTTACATTAAGATGCTATTCTAATAGGTTGTCAAACATGAAAAGCCCATTTCAAGCTAAGGACCCAAAAGCGTCTTTGAGCCCTAACTACAGACGTAATGCCACGGTATAAGTTGTTTAGCGTTAGTCACGCCAAGCTCAAATTACCATTACTGAGTCGAAAGTCATGTTACATCATATTGGTTTCGTGTAGAATGCTACTAAATAAAGCAAACATCTGAGGGAGAGCTTTCCTTAAGTCTTTCAGGACCTTAAAACCTGTGTAAGTCCACGAAAGGAGCTCAAACCCGATATAACCTTTTAAATACCTGCAAAGAGGTATAGATTCATAAAGACCTTAGTGAGTCAGAAGTAACGTTTACCCTTTTTCAGTGATACTTTAAATAATACAAACTATTTTCAGAAATGTAATTATAGAATCTATCGGTTATTTTGCTGGTCGTCTCAGGTGAGCTCGTGTTTTGGTCCGCGAAGTTGTAAAAATTGCTTGAATGATTAAGTTACGTTTCTTTCTTTTTCTTTTTTATCTATGATTTCGAACGTGTTTATTTTCCCTATAATAGACTTCTATTCCTTTTAACAAAGTATAATCTTTCTATAAAAAAGGAAAGGCAAACCCAACCTGATGCCAGACACAAAAACTATGACTTAATAGGAAAAAGTTGTAAATATATACACGTTCAGAACGTTGGATGTCAGTGATATCATGGCCGTGGATATATAACCTATAAAATAACATTCTGTGAACATTTGACGATGATGCGTTGTGGTCTTTAAAATAAAACCGTTTGAATTTACCTTAGCGGTTTTGCTTAGCATCAGCACACATAGATCTATCCACTATTTCTAACTTTCATATTTTAGTAAAGCATAATATTAAGGGAAAACACAATTACACCCTTTATCATTTTAATTCGTGAAAAACATTGTGTGATTTTTTGTATGATCAAAGTAATTCATATTATAGGTAACTCATCTAAACTCCTTCTTTCACCAAAATATAGTCCTTATATTTCGCTTTCTAACTAAAATGTAAATAGAATCCCAATTTGATCTAATTTCATTTTCATTTAATCTTTAACAATTATTAAATCACAAAGATTTCATTATACAACGAAACTGCTATCGGATGATAAACCGGGTATCATCTTTAATTCAAAATGAATTAAAATCATCGATATGGTTTCGATGAAATCGATTCCACTTGTGTTGCAAAATTGTGATTTTGGAGACACATTTGAAAGACTGTTATTAATTTGATTTTGGCAATATCATTTAGTAACTAAATTGTGAGGTACTTTTGTTTTGAACTCATATCAAATCAGAAGATCATATGAAATCAAAAAAGCAATTTTAGCTGAAATTTAATGAATCGAATCAATTAAAAACTTATCCAGATGAATTATGCGTCATAACTCTAAATGGTAAAGTAGGAAAATATGAAATAATATAATATCATATTGTTTGGCCACCCTTTAATATAGGCACTCTGACATGCTCAACATTATATATAAGCAGTGCTGTTTGAACGTAAAACCCAGATACTTTACAAATAATGACAATGTTATGTGACACTGATAGACTTCTAAGTGTATCTTCAAGATTAAATGTAACAATAATAAAACGTTGCAAATCTTTTCTGGTGGGAAAAAGCAATGAGAGGAAGCTTAAATTTTGTGAAATACTTCTCATAAAGAATCTGGATCACATTTACATAAAATACACAATTAAGAGCGTTTAGACGTTAGCGCTTTATTTACAGGGCGTTCCTACCAAATAACGCTCCTATAAGATCTGATTATAACCATCTTCAAACAAAATCATATAGAAGAATGCCATTATTGGATCTCATGTTAATCATGAATTTATTACTCGTGAAATGTATGAAATAAGGATATAATCCATTGCAAGTCCGTTGCATGTCAATGTTTTGTCATCAAATGTTTGAAGTCCACCACGATTATGTTTGCGTTATCGATGAATTTGCAAATTCCCAGAATGACCAGCAACAAAAAATCGGACCATGTTATGCTCGAATCACTTATAGGCATGAAGATGTTCAGAGGATAAATGTTACCTAAATTAAAGATATATAAACTATTTTTATTTTCATAATTATTTCTCGATTTCTTTGCTGGATTCGATTTTAGATGAGTAAGTGAAATATTCATTATGCCATAAATTAAGGCAAATCTGCCATGTTTTTATAATATGTATCAATAAATGTGATTTAATGAGTTAACGAGTATATTAATGCACCCCTTTACCAGGTAGCCATGACGTACATGTCTTTATAGTTATCATTAAAAACCAGAATATGTAACTGCGATCCCCTTGAGTAGTAAATCATGTGGATCTTGTGGATGGATAACCCGATTCGAAATAAAGATGAGGCCTGAATATAAGAAACGGATTTATTATATGAAATTTCATCGTTTTTGCGACAAAATGTGAAATCGAAGGTACGTTGGCGATCATATTTTTATTACTTTTATTTTATAGCAGAATTTATGCATGTCATAAATGAAAAGAAATAGTTAATAATTACATTGAAATTGTTTGTCAAATAATTGAGACGATAAGGCAAGGATTACGAAATTTACATGTTTAGAAATGCGACATTCTGACAGTATTCCATTCGAACATTTTACAATACGAAAAACTATATAATTTATCTAAATGTCGTATCAAACTGTATAAGAGAAACTGTAGCTTTTAATCGTTTGCAGTCAATTTCATTATATTGGTGTGGTATGCTCCATAACCAATTTAATGTAATGTGAGCCTAGAGCCTGGGTTCATTATACTATGGTTCTAAAGAGGTGCCCCCTTGGCATGGTCAGTCTTGAAAAAGCCAGACCGCTCCAGGTTCACTATCATTTTACATAGTTAATTACCATAAAAGAGAGGTTTTGATGATGACCTCTGTTGTAGGTATAGTTAACTTAATTTGAGCCTGAAATCATAATTTACACACAAGTCAATTGCAATCACTAAACAGTGTTTCATCACAATATAATTATTACGGATGTGTGAAAATAACGGTGATAATTTGTAACACAATTTTGCAAGAATTAAAGAAGTGCTTGTATATGGCTAGATAAAAGGTGGACAAAAAAGGGTGGTTAAAATATTCACTAAATAACATAGCCTTTTAATTGAGGATTTGATTTTGATTTTTTGGATAATCTTAAATCACATTTTTCGCCGGTGATCGGTAAAATGTTGTACCCAATCAGTAACCCTACGTAACAATTTATCATCATGGACTAGCATGGGGCCCGAAGGTGCTTGACCAACGCTAGATCAAAGTTGCAATTTACCTTAACAAGGTGTGATAACGAGAGAAACGACTGATTCTTAAGTAAATTAATTAAGGCTAGCCGAAGGATGTTTACCACAGGTTGGTTTGGGTTTGGCATTTATTCAGGTGGTTGATAGTTGACCGTCGCAAAAAAAAACACTTTGAATAGCTATTTATTATATATTCATTGTGTTAAATAACAAATATTATATCATTGTTCTAGTTCTGATTAGTAATTATTAATCTTATATAAACAATTTATTTTTGATGCCATGAATAGCCAGCGACACATTAAAATGCTGCTTTTACCATCCAATTACAGTATGTACATTATGTGAGATCGCCAACATAGACTTCCATTTTATCAATGGTCTGGATATTTCATTTATACAATTGTTATGGGCTCCTGGTCATTCATTAACCATCTTCCGCCTATGGTAACCTTCCCACTCGTTGATGATAGTTGTAACTATTTCTACGGACATCTGCCTATAACCCACTCGGCAAGACGTCCACGGACGTTGAGCGGACGACCTACTTTGGGCCCGTATGAAAGTTTTCCGGACGTCCGTATTCGTCGCGGACGTAGAAAAGACGTTGCAGCGACGTCGCGTCCGAATCGGACGTAAGAATTACGTTCTACGGACGCCGGGACGTAAAAGGACGTCCGGAAAACTTTCATACGGGCCCAACGTAGGTCGTCCTCTCAACGTCACGACCAAATGCGACGTACTATGGACGACCCTTGCCGAGTGGGAATGAGTTCTCATGAGAAAATTGCCGGACAGGTGACAAATGTGTCTGTCCGTATGTGGGTTCCGAATCCTGTTTTTAGTAGGCCTCAACCCGGAATCAAAGGTTGACTATCAGTAACAGTACAAAAATATGACCCGAAATTTAGTTAAAATTAAACTATTGTGTGAGTGTTCTGTACGTGGCTTCAAGAATTATGACATCGGGGTATTGCTAGCCATTCTCATATAATCGGTTCTAGAAAAAATATTCGTATGTGCATTTTGGAAGAAAATATCTATCACCTTATATTTCGTTGTTAAATAATCAACTGAACAGAAGTGTTCATGTAAAGCAAACGAAAACATATGTACCACTCTCATTTATTTAGCATATATTATGCTAAATCAATTATAACAGGACAAAAGATGGACTTGATTATGTAATATGCATATTTTCTATTTATTCAAATATAATTATCTCACACTGGCTTTGCAATTTGATCTTGTCCAACAAAACTATAATTGGTATTCCTAGTACCACTCTGCAAATATTTATCAACACAGCACATCGGGAAACAGAACGGATGCAATTTGTCTGGATACACAAACCTATAAACTACATTGTATCCCTTATCAAACAGTTCTATATCGAATTGTTAGGGTCTATTTTCCCGTTTGTAAAAATGAAATGGAGTTGGTCATTGGTTAAGCATTGCGTAAATAAGGATCTATCGTTAACCTTGTGAAAAAAGCAACGTCATAAGAACGGTTTCTACGATTCTTACAAAATCAAAAATAGTTTTTTTTAAATAGAAGTAAGGTTACATGTTTATTTGCCACAGGTCTATGTATAGTAATTGGTAGATCATTCTTGACTCGAAATATTTATTGATGCCTTCATTCTCAGATCGTGATAAAAAGAGCGAACGAGGCATGGACGGATGACTCCTGTTTATATGTCCAGTTGGCTAATATGGCACCCAATATTGCATTGTTCTGAAACAAATATGTAACCAATATAATATGCAAATACCATCAGATTAACACATGTTGTATGTTGCATTATAACTGCTTCAAAGTTAGCTGATTTATCGAATCTGATATTCAGTTGGTAATTTTGAATATGATATATTTTACAACAAAAATGTTAACTTCAAAAGCAGGCGCGGATTTAGAGGGGGCGCATCCAGCGCGAGCCCCCTGTTCGCCCTTATATGCAATGCACAAAAAATTGCTGTTCAGTCTGATAATTTCTACTGCTTGTGCTCCCAAGTTCAATATTTTCTAGATCCGCCTGAAAAGGAAGTTGGTTCGATGATTTCTCTTATTTAGCTCTGGCCAGTTTAAAGAATAGCCATTTTTAAATTTCCTTTAAAGTATTCATCTATTCATTAATTGCAATTTGGACACATGTTAATATACTGACAGGAAGTGCGTTTTATGAGAAAGTTCGTGATGTGCTATTGTTGTTTGTTACCTATAATGAATGCTTTCCTGTTTTGCTTGTTGATGTTTATTGGCCGAATACTCTTTACTTGTCTACGCATGGTCATCTTATATATGGTCCGCATTATCTTGATTCATGATGCTCCGACACACATCTTCGTTTAGAATAATAAAACCAGCTTTATTTCACCGTAAGTTGTTTGCATACACAATAATTAATTCTGTTTGGAATATCGGTTGTGATACAGCAATGACTAGATGATGTTCTTTTATTGAAGGTTTCAAAATTACATCACTTTAGATGCATGGAAATTCGAAAGAAAATATGGTTGAATAAATAATAAATTATCTAAATACCCTAAAGGTGCGGGTTTTAATGCTAATTTTGCACTCTATGAGAATACGATTTTTGAATATGTATTTATTTTGATAAATTTTGAAAGCATCACATCTTTAACAACTGGCTCTGTATATTGCTGTAGTATTCTAAAATCACACTGTAAAATACATCGTTTGGTAGCTCAGATTCACAATATGGACTATTGTTTTTTCTGGATTTATAATGCATATAGATCGTACTACATGAGGTCCAAAAGGTTCAACCATAGGCTTTACGAGCGTAATAGGAGCTCAACGATGGCATTTATGCCGTATTGTTTAAGGCATTTGTTCCCTAGAGATGGAGGATGATACATATTTTCAATGTTTTTATTTTGTCTATAATGTTTGTATTGTGTATTCGTAAAACTGCCGTTTCTTTACTAAATATGTCGTGTCATTTGTCTTCTTGGCTATTGTAAAATCTTATTCTATGAACATATTGGGCCACTTTCTGATCTTAAGTCTACACGAGGTTTCCGTTTATTTTAACCAAGAAACCTGGTCTAGACCTGAGATGAAAACAAAATTGGCCCATTGAGTAAGAAACAAAGGTTGGCTCTATGCTTGAAATATAATGAAAAACACTATGTAAACGATGTAAATACTTTTCCGCCCGAAGCCGCTATCACTCTGTCCATAATTCCGGTTTTGTCATGTGAAATACCATAATGGTTTTACTATAATTAATTTTGATATATATATTATAAGACCTAGAATCAATAGATATAATAGATCCGGGGTAGTGGAATCTGTTACATATTAACCCTCAAGATGTTAATAGGGTTTGAAAACAAACTAGGGTTTAGATGTTGCAGTTGATATAAACCATATTGACTCGGAATGGTATGACCATTTAAGACCGTTATCAAGATGATAGATTGTCATCTAAAATAGTGTCGAGCTGCTTGATATGACAAGCATCAAAAACACAAACAGAGCGTCATATGATTTGATTCACGTCATAAGTAGTATGTCATATGAAGTTTGGATGATCAGAACTACAAATGAACAGAAAATCTGATAGCAGCGTAAGGTGACCATATGCAGTTTGTCCATGCCCGGTTCATACAACTAATGTAGTAATATTTACCATCCCCAGGGAAGATTGTTAGACTCTCAAAATGTGTCATAGACTCTACATGACTTTTGAACTAATTTCAAGATATGCAATTCATTATAGCATTAAAATATATAATATTTTTCATGTCTAAACTAATGATTGGTTTTATTTTGAAATCACCAGAATCACTTTTTAATAAAGCAAATTAGTAAGGCAAAAACAAAGGGAACTATCCATAGATCCATATACGTATGTTATTCATTCCGCGATGCTTTCCCGATTCCCATTATCAATACTTATTAAGACAAACAGAGCCAATAAGTGTTCCGCATATTTTCCTCCTGATATACAGCGCATAAATAAATGCAAATGAATGGCACGGGAGAATGCCAAATGAAAGAGACAAACGGTTTGTTTTGGCTTCACTGCATTCTCAAACCGACCGACGATGGCAAATGAGTCTCAAATTAGAATCATCTCATTTGCCGCCGTGAAGATTAAGGAACCAATGTCTTCTCATTTCTTACAATATCCTGCGTTATGCAATTTAGTTTGAGTTAACTGTTGGATGAAGCCCGTTTAAGTTTAGGAAAAATTATTAACGTTCGTATGTTTCTATTGATAAGATAGCGTGTCAAATTTCAACCTAGATCTATTCTTGAATGGCTCTGCGAATAAAGTTTCAAGCAAAAGGAAAACAATACAGTGTACTTTAAAAATAATTATCAGAATCAAGCGATATACGATACCAAGACGTTATCCATTTTGCTTTTAGGAATTTCGCTTGTCTGCTTATAGAAACGTAGCGCCTCCGTTACTGGTACCTACCGCGTATATCACCATTACGCGAATAGTAACGCGGTGGCGCTAACGGTCTTTCGTAAAATAGGTTTACGATTTGGTATATCCGTAGTTTCTAGTTTTTTTTCTAGGTTAAACGTAATTTATAAACAGTTTTTGTAATATCTATGTTGTTTTTATGAAGACCATTAGGTTATCAACTTCATGGAGATTATTAACAATAGGTCAGTATAACATGGCTACTTGAGCACGCGGCTAAGCAGATTATCACACGTCCAGTTTTTTTTTCCTTAGAAAAGAGTGAGAGTGAGTTATGTAATTTGTTTACCTCTATATGGGCCTGAACGATGCTTCAGCAGTGCAAACGAGAATGAAATATAATGTGATTATAACATCAAAGTCGTCATTAAACAAGATTTTGGATGACGGTAGACACCTTAGATGAAATTACAGTTAACATAAAGTTTGCAGTTTGTTCTATAATTTCTAATACTAAACAAAATAATTAATACGTCATTTTATGAAGAAATATGATGATAAGATATGTTATTACGCAGTTAACACCCTGAATGAAGAAAAGTGTTAAGTTGTGGAAGGCACGTTATATGATATATGAGTATTATCTTCTTGCAAAACGTTAGTTATTAAAAACTCTAACACAAAATATGTTGACCCTGAGTGTTTTCCTGATATCCAATAGAGCATATAAATATTGGGATTGCCTTTAAACAATCTGGATTGAAAAAGTGTTAATTTGATTAAGTATCATTGGCTATTAAATTTGACAGGCTTTCTACATTGCCCGAATATAAAGCATTGGCTGGATATAAAAGAAAATAAATTAATTAAAACAGAAGCAAAGGTAAGTTTTGCAATCTAAAAATTAGGCAATATAACATTTGAAATAGTGGGTATGTTTGTAAAATAATCTACGTCTGGTTTCCTGATTAGATATTTCGAATTGCCTCATATAAAAAAGTCCATATTTTTAGACGAGTGGGACATCTCGTTCATGAATATTTACGACATTGAGAACACATTCTGTTTAATTTCTGATATATGGAGCACATTCTACACAAATGCATGCATCTGACATAATAATAATCACTTCATCAGCTTCATGCAAAAGTTATGACCAATGCCAATGGCCGATGCCAAATTCTATAAGACACATCTTTTCCATCTCGCAAAGAACCGATCCACAATCGCCAAAGAAATAATTAAGGGTGTTGAGCAAGTAATCACAGTTACATTGCAGCAATGGAATTGTGTATTGTAAAAGCAAACCAAGTATGCTGGACTTTCCTGTTCGCAATGGCGTCAAATAAAACAGTACGCCTTTCGTATATAACAGGTTTTGATTTGATGTGCTTTTCTGGACTTAGGGCCTGGCCACATTGTAAATTTTGTCTTGTTTTTTTTTCTTAAACTAACAAACCTGTCTTCGAATGTATGCCTTATGGGAATATAAAAGAGCTACCTAAACGCTCGCTGTTTTTGGTTTCCCATAAGGAATACAGTGGAACACAGGTTTGTAAGGAATAAAAGCAAGAAAAGGCATCCAATGAGGCCATGCTCCTTAGTCCTTTTTAGTGTCGAGCTCCTTCAATCTACAACATTTATTTTACAAATTGAGGAAACTCAATTAGATTGTTTTGGTAAATATCGAGCACAAATGAAGATTACTACCAATATCTCGAATAAATCTTTGCCGTTTTTTGTCGGAACTCATTCAGAAATACAAGAAACAAAATGAATAAACACATCTGCTGATTAATTACTATGGCTAAGAATATTTTGCAAACTGGTATATACAAACAATACAGCTGTTTCACAGGTTTGCTTGTTTGTGAATTTAAGAAGAATTGTTGCTTGATTTTAGATGTATTCGATTTTAAGATTACGTAGTCTTGTTCAACATTTGTAATATGAAATAATTCCGCATTGATTTTGCATTGTGTCACGACCGTAATATTTCCTTTAGGTAACATTCAAATTGCCGAAAACCGGAAATATATAAGGAAATATTTATCAAATTGATAGATCGATTCTAATAATCTCACCAAATTGGCAATGACGGCAAAATGCATGGTACCAACATAAAAGCTTGTTTTGAAGTTCTTCAAAATAACAATTATATCAAATCGGTCCATAGATATTCAATTCCCCTAAAGATCATATATGGATACATAAATTCCGTATGTATGAGAGACCCTGGTGCCCATGGTCCATATAAGACAACTGTTGTGTTTAAACTGGTTCTTATTACATGACAATTAACAGTGCATTTGGCACCAGCTGTTTTCCCTTTCTTTATATCCCATCACCGATTTCTTCCAAACGCCGGTTTCGTGTTTCTCAGCCCTAAGTATTATTCGTATTTCCTGTTTTGTCGGTGAAATAGGCTTTAGCACTCAAAATCGTAAATGTCCATATTTGCCTATTTTAAGACCCAGCAGATCGCAATGCGCTGAAAGCAGGATTTTGCTGCAACAGTCTTTGTAAAAGAAAGCGTGGCCTTTAGACATTCGAGATGAGTTAATCAAAAGAAAAGGCAAGACGTTCCATTCAAAACACCATCAATAATCTGAGTAAATATATAAAATAAGACAACCATATCCCCCGTGTTACTCAAATTGCAGTTGTGTAAATAGTGCTGGAATTGGAAATATGGATATATTACGAAGACAAGTATTTATTTGAACCTAGAGCACTGTCTGTCTTTACAGGGAAAAGAAATAGCCTGAAATAAGAGAAGAGCTTTCTGACACGTGCCCTTGTCTATTTAAAGGAAAATTAGATTGATATAAAGGCCGATATGCCGTATATCAAAGGAGTTAAATTAACCTAGACTTATTCAATATATAGATACATTGTATTTTGATTCTATTCATAATATGCATAAAAGGCCATGTGACAAGCAAATAACATACACTCAATATTAATATACATATGCTTATTCCGACTAACGTCGAGCAACATCGAAAGAAGGTTTAAGTCCACGTCATTGCAACGTTCAGGTGACGTCGGACTATAGAATGACGTTCGGAATTATGTCGAAGCGCACTTGGACTTTCGGAACAATTTCATATTTGCCCAACTAGAACGTTCTTTCAATGCGACCACTGGTGTTTGTACGAACGCCATTGCCTAACGAGCTATATGTCACCATTACTTTAAGCATAGCAAAAACATGCGTGTAACCTTTTCATTTAAGCTGGGTCATCGTCATTGGCAAACCTGAGTATACTCGACTTTTGGAACAATACATATGCCAATAATATATCAACAACCATTACAATTCGAATCTGTCAAAATATGCATTAGATAATGTATTGTATTTTGACGTGAGGCGGGTTGATAACTGTGTCGTGTATTCGCTATATGATGTCCTGTGCATTAATCAAGTCTCGTGACGTCATTATATCATTGTGATATTTGTCCTGTGTCTAGTGGGTGACGTCAAAGTGTAACACCTACAATAATATTATGATGTATCATCGATATGTCCACATTAAATGCATTGAGTAATGAAAATGGGGACATCATATCTCGATGTTTGAGTGTATTTATATAAGCGAGGACCGAAGCATATAGGTCAAGCTTTGTGATAATGATGTTGCGTTCGTTGCGTAACACTCGCAAAAAACCGTTCATAATAGATAGCATATTCTAGCTGTTGCCTTGTCGCCTTTTTCTGTCATCACTATCCTGTTACTCAGTACCTCTAAACTCTTTGTGTAACAAAATGGTCATCCACAGATAAGTTAAGAGAAACATTTTTATACCGACCCTTTTTTGAAAATAATATTATATATTTTTTTTTCAAATGAGCGCCTTGTTTACAAACAATGAATTGATCGATATTGAAACATCAAAAACAGTTAAGTGTTTATTTTCAAAGTAAATAATCGCCTTTTCTTGATAGGCCCTAGAAACGCAAGTATCTCACCTGTTTTCGTTTCAACCGATTGATCTTGCAGCACCTGAGAGTGACTTGTAGCGAGTTGAAGTCAATTACCCGGGCTACGAGAAAATCATTAAAGACGGGAAAAAGTACGGCAATAAATATATCATACAATGTGCGTTTCTTTCCGTAATATTGTTTATATTGTTATGGAAATACATCTTAAGGCTTGCGTTTGTTATTCAATAATCATTTTCCCTCTCGCTCTGTTTAGGATTTTAACCGTCGAGACCTTTAAATAAACGTTGGTTGTTTTAGGTATATGACACTTTATCGTAAGTTCGTTTTCGTAGCGACATTAGGGCACCGATCTGCTTACGCAAAAGACCATGGGACTATTTCACATGCGTTGTTCTGACGGCTAAAACTATTGTGGACGCCTTGACCATATTGATTAACCATCGAAGACGTTTTCAAATACGCCGTGGATTTTGCTAATGAGGCCGATCGATTAGAGCATTTACAAAATCAATTAGGAATTTAAGTTTGATTTGTATCACTGATCATGTGACATCTCAAAGACATCATATTATGTGGCGCAACAATGTCATTTGTGCAATCTATATTAGCGCAAAATACTCAATTGCATACTTAAATTTATGTGACGTTTAGCCTCTTTTTTCTATATTTCCCGATCAATACGGGATGCAATTTCCATCGATTGCACTAAACAAATATTTGAGTAATTGGCCAGTTATGTTTGATTTGTATCCTGGGACTTCTCAACAGTTCACTAAACTGTCCCATTAAGAACAAAAAACAGAGCAAAGCGGGTCATTATCGCTTATCGTCGTGATACTACGTCAAATTGATAATCTCCTTTATGGCAGAGGTTGACATGTATATGGCATATTTAACAAAATACTTTCTCCCATTCGATCATTGCTACTAAATAGGTCTAATAATAGAACAATCTAATAAGAAAAAAAATCATGTTAAAAAAAGTTCTTGGATTGAAAAAAAAACACTAATATGTTAACCATTTTTACATTATTTATACAGAAAGAAAGTATTATTATATCTTAGAATGCCTTAAAAACAACGCGCTTTTTGCATGGACAAAAGGGGTCAATTGCTTTCGAGCTTTCGGTTTAAGTGCGTTTATTTACGCGTTTTTTTTTTTGCGCGAACTCGGCTTAATGCGTTAAAAAAAGTTTTTGTCTGAACATGTACTGAAATATATATTCCTACAATAGTTTATTGCATTAAATAAGAGTCCACTTTGTACAACTCAATGCAAACGGGATTTCTTCCCGAATAAACGTCAACAATAGTTTGTCAATAAAACTATACGTCCATCTCCGAAAAAAGAGCGCGTGGTTTAATCGAATAAGGAATTCCTGGAAAGTAAACTTAGCATTCAGGGTTTGTGCTTGATGATGTTTTAGACCACCAGTTGTGTCTTGCCTGGGGATCCGTGGCTGTGTGGAGTAGGTTTGCTTTCCTTGATCGTTCAACGATTCAATGTTTTTGACGCAATGTCTTTAGTTTGCATATGTAATGTTGTAGTATTATATTGTTTCATCGCGATATGCTTTGGTATCTATGGTTTGAGACGTTGAGACGACGCCGAAGCCGTTGACGAAAAGCCAGCGTCTGAAACAATTCGATGTCGCGGGGTATACCTTCACATATTGTACCGGTTTCTTGATTTACAATTCATTGATAAAATTCATTTATATGTTAATTTAATTGATGTATTCGTTGAAATAATAGTCTAACTTAATAGCAATTAAATATATGAAAAATAGATACATCATTACATCAATTAAGTTGCGTATCGAAGTCAAACTCCTAATCACTTTTTCAAGTAATTACATGACCGTAATTATGTTACTATCACCTTTTTATTATATGCTATATACTTTCAGTTTCTATTCAACATGCATGCGCTGATATACTGTGTTAAAGTTAAATGTAACTTTGCTCTAGATATTTCTTATACTCCCTCGATATCGATATGACAATAGCCTTTGAGCACTCAATACGAACCACTCCTGAAATCAGACCCAGCCTTTGTTCACTTGAACCATTAGCCCTATTTAATATTTGCAAAACCTCTATCCTTTTTTCTTCTTCTTCAACTTTTAACCTGCCTATTACCTTTTGATTGTGCACACTGAAAACGGTTTATAATATTGGTGAGCTTAATATAATATACCATCGAAAATAGTATAAGTTGAATGGAGAATCATATTCAACTTTTTATCTAGTATTCAAATTTACGTGCGAAGAGAAGAAAAAATCATGAAAATTATTCACTGAATTCCTAAAAATAATTGATATATTACAATGAAAATATGACAATGGCATTCAATTGCTTATCCATTGTCAAAATAGTCCTGATTATTGCTCTCCTTCAGGCGATATCCTTTGAACCCCCGTAAAAACGACAAAGAAATACGTAAACTCTTGAACACAACCCGACTACTTTTTGCATAGTGGAAACAGTCGTGTTGATATTCTCGAGATGGGGCAAAAGGTTCTTAAAAGACTTCTCACTACAACGTCACACGGCAACGCGACGTCGAAACGTCGTGAGTTCATCAAATTCTGAAAAAAGTGTCCCACGTTATTTTTTTCTCGTTTCCTTGTTTTATAAATTTAGCGGGACAATACGTGACGTCGAACTGATTTTTTCTGATAAACTCAAGCTAATTAGAGCATATGATTTCTGTCACGGACGTACAAATAACGTTAACACAATGTCGCCCAACGATCTAACTATTCTATAACATAACCTCGCAAATTGCCAGCCAACATACTTTCATAGACAACCCAACAACAACGTCTTTGTGACGTTACGTCCTTCCGCGACGTCCAAAAAACGTCCTTTTTCTTCCGACGACGAGAGGAATCTATGCGACGTTACGTCCTTATATGACGTCTCAAAGACGTCCCCTTTTCTCCCGAATGACGAGAGGGGGTGCGGGAGGCACTTTCCAATCGCGGCGGCCACACTGACAATACATGTACCTTTACAAGACTCTCTCGCTCAGCACCTTTTGCTGTAGAAGCTGTTGAGAAGATCGATGCCATATAAAGCCAGGGGGCTCGTTTTAAAGTGCATTGGTAAAAAACGAAAACTTCATTAGCTTTCACACTGAAGACACTTTAAAGGACCATAAAGGCATAATATTTCTCTTTGTGTAACTATGAAAACTAAATACATCATTATTGTTTTGTTTGATAAAAAATGAATAAAAATTGAAAAAGTTGTGCATATCGATGTTTAAGACGCGGTTTCAAATTTTCTGTGGGATAAATATAACTGAATAGAGAATATTACTTGTTTGTGAAAATTAGGATAAGAATAAATAAGGCAATCGCTTTTTGGAAAACTATTCATATGGATTTATTTGATAAGGTAAGGTATTATTGCTACCAATATTCGTACTCTGAGTATCAAAAGGAAATAGTTATCATTTAAATGAATTTCTATTTTAAAAAATCTTGGATTTTGCCTACTATGTCAAGTAGTTTGTCTTGATTTTCCTCTTGGAAGTTGGAGTCAACCCATGATTTGTTAATTCATATCTTGAATCATGTTTGGTTTGTATTTACGACGGGCAACGCTCTAGAAATAATTCGACCTCGTTATAATACCGATATTTATAATTTTCATTTTCACCATTGCGTCACAAAACTAAATCGTTTGTGCAAAAAAAATGGAACATGGAAATTCACAAATTCAAGTTTAATTTGCATCTTTTCGCGATACAACAGCTTTTAATATGGCGATTATTAGAGTCTTAATATTTACTCATTAGGTCATTAGGCTAATCATCTATAGATAAATATCCGAGCATACACATGTTGGTAACACACAATTACACACATAGAGGAAGCTTTATTGATGGAATCAAATGTGGCATATGGTGCGAATATCAATATTTTACCATTTAAAAGAAGATTTCGGTTCACCATTTGCTTGGTTGCTCTATTGAGAGAAATTATAGAAGGGTATCAATATCCCTTACATATACGTCCTTGTGGATTAGTTTTTTTTTATATATATAGCGTATTGTAACGTTTTTTTTACGATCCAACGTCATTTTGTTTCACATATAGAAACAATCGAGAATAGAGACGATGTTACCTACGTTCCCTCTTGATGACATCGTAGCAGTACATGATAAAGTATGAGGTCAGTCCATTAATTAGAATAGTGTACAGTTCCGAGGCGCAACCGAGTCACCTGTACACTTTTTTAATCAATGAAGTTGGCCGAGTACTTTATTCAACTTAGTTTACTGTCCATTTTTAAAAACAATGAATCATGAACACAAAGGGACAATAAACTAGTTGCTGTTCTTGTACCTCGAATGATCCGACATCATCTACATAAAATGATGTTCCCTGAACTGCATTTAAAAGCAAATGGATAAAGGGAATTACATTAGTATTTGTATGTACTACGTTGGACGACGTTTTACCAAATAGGTTCTCTTAAAATCAACCGCAATTAATTAATAGTTAATTATTGTAAATAGATATGTCAGTATTGTAGGTAAGGCCGTGAAATCTATTAATTGTTAGCAAGCATAAAATTGCCGAACAAAAGTAAAACCTTGTACAATGTACAATAGGCTAATTCTTGTACTTTTTCATTAGGTGTTTTAACTAAATAAGTCAAACTATGATTTCGTGCTTTATTTAATTCATTTGCATGAATGGGGATATGGAATAAATGCAATTTAAAGAAACAAATGCTTCGCAATGGTAACAGGTTAAGATAAAATGTTTTAATGTATCTACATTCTATGATATGTATTTTTAACAATTGCAGAAAAGCTGACAGAATATATCGGTAATTCAAAAAAGGATTCAACATAAAATAAAAATTAAAAAGCCAATGTTTCGTTGTGCTATTTCATCAAAATACCATGTTAAATTAACCAAATGAAAACTGCCCAAGAAGTACCCACCTTAAAGTGCCATATTATCAGGGCCTTATGCCTGGTATTTACGTCTACAATCCATGACTGATACGTCCTGATTAGGTTCTTAGACGAGGCAACCATTCCGCAACGTCCTTGTCAAAATTGATGCTTTGTCCCAAATTTGAACCCTCTTTTGTTCAAAGACGACGAGGCGATACTCTTTATGTTTTTTTCTCTTTCGAGTTTTCTCTGGTTTTCTCTACTTGTAAGCTCCTTGTTGTTGAGTCTACTTCTAACGAGACAATAAAACAAGGTGTGTCATATTGTGTTTATGAGGAACATCAATGCAATAAGATGTGGGCGCTTGTTGAAACTAATTCATAATAAAGAGTTGTCCGATACTGTAGCTCAAAGATGCAGTGATTAATTAAATATATAAGACTGATACACTGAATGGTATAACTGCATAAAACAAGCGGTTCGCATCGCCCGTTGTAGTTTTGACTGGTTTTGTCGTGTCTGACAGTTTTCTACCAACATTGGCGTCGCTCCTTGCGAATAAATACGTGAAAATCGCGACTCTCGATAGGAATAGAAGGAACCGCAAGATAAATGTAACCATACCCAACATCGAACAGGTACTGACATATTAAAAAGAGTTGCGCGCATCAAGAACCAGAACTGGAAGTTTTGGACTGCGTTTAGCTAATTTGACCTATCTATGTATCGCAAACTGAAAAAAAAAACAATTTAACGTCGTCATTTAAACCTGGTTTGGTTCCAAACGTCTTATCTGTTAGATTACCCTCTATTTATTGCAGTTGAAAATAGAACAAAACAATGTTTCTTGCCAAATTTCTGGTATTCTTGTGAAAACATACTAAGTAGCTACATACATTTATCGTTCATAAACAAGGCAATTTAGGCTCAGAACAACAACAGTTCCAAAGGAAAATGCCCACAGATTCCATGGTTTGTAAACGACATAAAAGATTGCCTTCGGACAAAATATGGACAAGTTAATGTGTATCCCTTTGTTGGTGGCATGGTGATTCTTCTTGATGGTTGTTGCTAAAAGGCATTGGACATTTGAGCGATCCATAAGAAATCGTGAATAGATTTAAGGGCCTAGCTTCTCACGCTATCCCCATGCTATTGGCAATGCGTCGAATCATATTTGATTTAGGATGCATAAGAGAATTTATAGATATCAGCTTTTGAGATCCCTAAGGCTAAAAAATATTATTATATGAATATAGGAATTGACATAATACAGGTTAAATAAACATTAGAGAGGAATAGTATAACATCTAATATCACTATGTGATGTTTCATTTATATTCAATATATAACTAGAATTTTAAAATGAATAGAGATTCAAACCAACCAATGGAATATCAGAACTATGAACAATATGTTGTTTAACATACATGTAGATAAATCATGTTTCTAAATTAGACTTTTTGAATCTTAAAGTCACGAAGAAACATTGACATTTAGGAAAATGAAGCTAAAATATAATTATATCTATATATGTTACGAAGCACAGAATTCTTACAGGAATGTTGTAAGCATCGTGTTTCAATGAAGAAGATGGCAAGAAATTGAAGTTGAATATAATCTTAAAATGTAAAATAGCCTTACAGCAATTGTAGTTTGACTTTGATTAACTGAGAATGAATAAGACATAAAGCATCTTGTATCTTGTTTTGTAAACTGATGAATTAACAACGAAATGATAAAAAGAAACAAGCTTTTTAATAATTACTATATTTTGCAACATTTGCTTCTATAAATCAAAGTCACCCGTAGGCTGAGACCAGTTTTTGTCATTTCCTCCATCTGAATTACTATTTTCGAGTTCACTGTATAGAGATGTATCTTTAAATCAAATAGATGCATGCCCAACCTGTTGCTGCACTCGAATAGTTTTATGTTTAAAATCTCCATTCTATTGAATAAAAAACCATACATTTAATTTAAGTTTCAGTTGCATGCATGCCTTTGAGACCACCAACTTGACATGTAATATACTCCATCCCTGAATTAATCCCTTAAAAGACCGAGTCAGCATTGCGCTATTTCCAAATTGAAACGCAAATTGGCGTTTCCGGTTAAACGCCTCCATTCGAAGTATCCGCTCTATTAAATATTAGAGCAAATAAAATGGTTTTCTTAAGATTGTTCTAAAATGAGCTCGCACTTGCGTTTAGAGTACGTGCGGTATTTTACATGCGCACGAAGATTCATATATCGAATGAAATCGTGTTAAATCCAAACACCAATTGCACTTTCATAGCTTCATCTGGAACCTATTTGAATATGGCGCTGTGATTTTTATTTAGTATTATTATTTGAAAAATGCTCTTATATGGAGGTCATAGGTGACCAGTTTGATTCGGTTGTAACCTTTGGTTCAAGCAACCGTCTAATATAGAGTAACACCAGTGGTTTTACATGATTAACCCAAAACGCTTTATTCCTTTTTTTCTCAATTTGGAATCAACCTTATCAAATTAAACAATTTGGGTTTATTCAACTATATTTCATAGACACTTACTATCTTTCTATTCAATTACAATTGTTGTGAACTGAAATGGATTCGTTCATATGGTAACCGCTTGGGCTAACCGGTTCCATACCAGACCTGGGGTCTTTAATTGTAACTCTAAATGAATATGCAGTGGGGCTCCCAAATTTAGTTTATATTCCTCCTATAGATATGCCATAACAGCGTCATATAATGCAGAAAATTATTACAACCTGATCCTGCTTGATACAACATATACCTCTTTGACCTACGTCACTTGACTCTGTCAGGCCTTTTTATGACAATTTTCAGTACTGACAACAATGAAAAATGTATCCATACCTTTGCATGTTTAACCACATTCTGATGCCTTCACAAAATTGACTCCGTACCGAGTGGGTAGACGAATGCCTTTCTGGCAAGGTCCATGAAAGCCATTATCGGGCTGACGCATCGATATCCTTGTTGTTATAGGGTTTCGCGTAAAATGATATAATTTCCGATATATTGAAAGACCAATTCGTTGGAGCAGTGCGCAATATTGCCAGAAAGCATGTCCCCGAAGATTTACTGGTTAATGCAACATTTGCATACCCGAGCATTTTCGACACCTTGTGGGAATTAAAAAAGAACATATTATTATCAGTAAAAATGTGTAATCGATCGCTAAATATGCGTAACACTCAATCAAGCGTGCCCCAATATCACAGCCACAGCGACAACTTGAGCGATTGACGTATCCTGGCATTGAGGATGTCCCACAAAGAGTCTCCCCGTTCTCTTCTTCTTTTTTGGGAGGAGAAAAAGTCCGCCGAAGTCGCACTCATGACAACAAAAAAAGTGAAAAGGAGGGTGAGAAATGGGACGGGAACTGTCGCTACCCCAGCCTCCTTCAAAAAGGGCAAAATGAACAGGGATTCAATATACCCCCTATAATGGATCTGGTTAGGGCGTTCAATTGCGGAAGCATTTAAGGGGGATTCTGTTTAAGTGCAGTCGGAAGCTGCTGCAAATGGGAGAAATGGTTCATGCGCAAACGGTTGTGTTAAGTAGCTGATTTGTAAGATAGGGGTTTTTAAAGCTATTGTTCCACTGTCGATATCTTTCTATTATACCACCTCGCATGTTCAAAAGCGTTTTATCGGAATAGTTTATGCATCCTCTGGCGATCCTGGAAAATGACGCCGACGCGACTTTAAAAATGTACTGATGCTGTGACGTCCATTGTGCTTTTATACTAAGGGGTCGAGTGTTATTTAGAATCACACTGCATATTTTGCCGAGTTGGTTAACACTTGTTGAGATGAAGAAAAACTAGAATGAGTAAGGTTTTACCGAACTTTCCAATCTTGAGTCTATTAAGGTTTTCTTGATCCAGACACTGAGGTGTGTGTTCTAGACCTGAAAACTGCTCTTATCATACATGTATATTATAGAAGTGTGAAAATTGGACTGCAAAACACAGTAATCGCCTTTAATCTTTTATCAGTGTTTTACTCAACCAAATATGATATGAATCATAGAAAAATGTTTATCTAAATAGTAATGGATTGGAGAGAAGTCTCATATGATCAATTATCACAAGACCTATCAATGAACTTCTACTTGCGCATTTATATAGTTTTAGTTTAAATATCACTTTTTCGCTATACGATGCTATCTTACTTTTATTTTGAACATTTTACCTCGATGCGACTTTTTTTTTCTTTTAACATGCTACAAATTTATAATACTAATAAAAATCACATTTTAAATGAAAAAGCAATAATAATGTGTGACTGCTTCATTCGTCAAATGGGCGTTTTGCGTGCGGTCATTTTTTTTTTGTTTCTCTCACGTAATAAAGGCATTCAACTACGCAAATTTTGAAAGTGATTACATAAATCATTCTAAAATGATGTTAGCACATAGTCTATCGTTTGAGTTTGTTATTAGCACGAAATCGAAATGATTGTTCCAGGGATTTCTGACCTTTTTTCAACAAGCGCGACAAAAAAATAATATCATTTTTATAATGAAGCTTAACGTTCTATGCTATATACTCAAATATTTTTTGTTCTCGAAGTCTACGAAGCCCTTAGTCTGATTAAAATTTGTTTGAACTAAACTGTTCATCGGGTACCTCTCAGTTACTGTTTGCAAAAATAAAACTTGGTCCTAGAGATGGACCATTGTAACATGGTGACCTATGTCGCCGAGGACTTTTAATCAAAAAACGAGTCCTTCGCATTAGCCATGGCTTTTATCTTGGTCCAATTCTGATTAGCAATAAGAGTAACA